>SMGU01009816.1:0-22528 GCA_004348175.1 Puccinia novopanici
TCCATATGCAGCTGAGGGTAATTAAATTGGGATGTTGAGAGTCCTGGGCTAATTCCAGATGTAGGGAGAAGCAAGTCTATCCAGCAAGGGTGGACTGGACATCTGGGGAGGTTGGATGAAGGTTGCCACCAATTGTGACATCACTGGTGGGGATGTAGGTTGATTACACTCCTGGTCTAGATAGAAGATGGTTTATCGACAGTGGTCTCTAGCAGCTAGGATACTGAAAGTTACAGGTTTGCTCTAACAGATTCATTGTGGTTTACAGTACCTCAGTGCACCTGTCTAGAGGTTGTAGACATATTCTTCCTAATCTCGCCTCTTGTAGCGAGTAGTCTTTCTGAAACATGTTGTGAATATCAGAGAGTGTATGTCTCTATATGTTGGGAGCTTCTCTAAATAGGTAGCATGAAGGCAGAAGTCTTTTTTTCAAGGTGCTTTCCTTTCTTACATTACCAGGCATATGTGATCAGAGATGGGAAAAATCATTCGATGGAGAGGACTAGAATAAGAGTATGAAGGATGGAAAACAATTTACGGATAGAAGCGAGCTCCTTTACTTTCTCTGCAGCTTTACAATGGCCGTTGCTGCCTGTAGCTATAAAGGTCAAAGATGTTGGATTGATTAATTTTCCTTTCGAGGCTTTTGCTACGCTTTAGTCAAGAATAAGCTCAGGATCAGAGAGATTGAAAGACGGAGAGTATCTTGATTGTTGGATATTGCCAACTGATTGGTCAACTGCACAAAGGAAGGATGGCGGTTGGATAGTGCCAACATCTGATTCAGTGGGTTGGAGGCGGGCGTGTTCCTGCTGTCCTCCTGGTTGCTCGAACCTTTTTGATGGGGAAGCCGCAAGCACGTCCCGGTCATCTCTAGAAGTTCCACCGGGTGCGGAAAAAGGTTTGAGCGATTGGATTCTTGTGCTAGGCACGCCTCCTTTGGGAGGATTAAGGAATGTGGTATCCCTCAGTCCGACGGAAGAAAATCTAGAGGTGAGTGCCTCGGCCTCCTTTGTTGGGACAAGGTATGGTGGATTCTAGAATGCCAAGGTGACTAACATTGTTTTCGGTGTTCATCATTGCCTTCTGCTTGCGTTTCTTGCAAGGTACCTGGGCTGACCGGATTTTCCTTTGAAGATCTTTCTGACGAGTTCTTTTGAAGCTGCTTGTCTGATAGCTTCCGACCATTCCTTAAGTGGGCCGGCATGTTAAGAGTCTTTAGCTTTCTCTTGAGCTTTGCGACGGTCTTAGCTACTTGTGGCTATTGGAGTCCAAGTTTGCATTGCTCAAGTTATTCTCGGAAGCTTTTGCAAAGGCTGTTCAGCAATAAATTTGAAGGGATCTGAATCAGATTCCTTCAGAGATTCAGAGAAATCCAAAGACGGGCTAAGCAGTGGATTATCGACGTTGTACTTTGCTTTGTCGCAACAGGAAAAGAAATAAAGATGGCCGGAAGGCAGAGTACCAGTTGGGTAAAGCTCTTTTGACAATATAATGAAGAAATCATGAGAAAAAAAAACACGATCAAGAGATTGATCTATAATAATGGTATGCGTGGGAGACGGGTAGAGATTTTTCTTTTTTTATAAAGGATCAGGGATTGAAATTTCCCGATGAGCCCCCAATTGTGAGCCTACGCCTCTTATGTGGCGAGTAGGACACAAGAAATAGATTGAATAATTAAAAGAAGATATAATTTTTATGTGTTTTGTTTTTGAAAGAAGATGTGCAGTTTAATGGCTGTTACTCAGTCTGAGACTGGATTGAGCGGAGAAAATCTACGACGCCTCCTCCTCAAAAGAAACTGAGGAAGGTCTGACAATGAGTCAGTCCAATTTTTTGAGCCAGAAGGCTAAGGGTCTTTAATGGAAACCTATGTGGTTTTGTTTAAGGTAACAAACCACAGAAAGAACCAAGGAGCAGGGAAGGGAGGAGACTGATAACTAAAAATAGATGAAACAGAAGACTTCTAGATGATCCAGGAAGAAAAAGGGTAGCCAGAAAGGAGACTCACTTAATATTCGATACCTGACACTATAGTAGTAGGAGGGGTAGAATAGTAGTGAAGGTCCTTTGATTCTTGAGCTGTTCCTGGGTGAGGATCCTAATTCTGAGTGGTTTGATTTCTAAGTGAGGGACAGAAATGAAGCTTGACAGAGGCTGAGATACCTCTGGATTCAGCCTCTGTGAAAATTTTCATCTGTACAAGAAGAATTAGGAATTTTGGACAATTTTCCTGTATCTGGATATTGGGATGCTTGTGGGAGAGTTGTAAATGAATATATGCATTTTAACGGTTCAAGCGCGTGAAAATCAAGTATATTTAACTTTGAGAATTAATATAAACACCATTCTTACTCAACATTGAAGTGAGAGTAGGAAAAAGGGTCATTAGTGGACATGGGTAAGATCTAGAGGAGATTCACTTAAACAAAGTTTATAATGAAGCCTTTTGGCAGTATATAGGTGGTATAAACTGTCTCTAAGGCTGACACAACACCATGTTGAGGGGGAAGGATGACTGACTAGGCTGAGGAGTTTGAGATGGGATGCAATGGAAATCTCCTGTAAATTTAGAAATTGGATTACCCGGGGACCCACCAAAAATCTGGAAATTTCTCCCCCAGATCTGGATCTGGAGGGGTTTCCAGATTGACATGAAGTTGTAACAAGTCATGTGCATTATTATGATCCTAATGATGTCAGAGATATTTAGCATACATAATGATGTGTATATAGGCTGGCATCTTTGGGTGAAGCTCTTGAAAGAGGGCCATGAGATGCCAAGCAAACAGTCTACAAGGTGCGCAAGGCCAACTGCCAAGGGGGTACCACATTTTTGTGTAATCTCATGTCTAAGAAAATCATGGATTACATTGGCCGTAATTGTTCAGGACCCACGCCAAACTTCGGACTTCCGAGGCAAGTCTCTTTGAGACAGAGACTCTGCAGGGCTCCCCTCACTTGAGAGGCTTGTGTTAGGCTTGCAAGGAGGGAATTTATTTAGAGCATCTCCACTGCGGGGGCTAAATCGCGGTGCTATGATAAATTTAGCCCCCGACCCCCCGTTTAGCACCTCCACCGGAGCTGCTAAAGGGTTCTAAAAAACAGCATTTTGCCGCTCGGGAGCTAAACCGTTCGTACATCTACAAACCCTGTAGCTCCTGATATAGCATTGCCAAAGTTGGGTATCACAGAAAATCCATGTGATACCCATCAACCATAACTCGGCTTATCCCCGGAGCATCGCAATACAACTCCTCCACCACACCCCTCTTTTTCGGGGGTTCCCTTTTGTTAGAACTCAAGTATGCTTATAACCAGAGTTCTACTATAGTCAACTACGCCGCAGTATATGCTTGTACATAGACCTATATATAGCTTGTTACACACGTGCAATAGAACACATAGAGTTCCAACCTATTCCATCACAACAGGTCATGAGCCCTTAAAAGTCATCTTGTTAAAACCTTTTCATCATACATCAATCTTCAAACTTCATACTTCTTTTTCTATATCAAAGGTAGCAACGTGAGGGTTGCAAGGTACCAACAAGCTTGAAAACCTTGTTGCGAGTTCAGAAAGGTTCCACTTGACTGTTTCGTTGAGGGATATGCTTTCTCCTGGCCAGTTTAGGCTAACCTTCTAGTACGGACAGTCAAGCAGTCCCGAGTATTTTCTTGCTTCATTGTCAGTAAACCATTGTTAGGTACGAGGCGACCGAGACGCCCGCCTGCAATATTTTTTTTTCCTTCATTGTTTAACCCTTCCCTCTAACATGCCCGACAAAGAACCCCATACCTCATCCCTACCGATTCCCAAGGACCTCTCCATCCTCATCACCCAATGTTCAATTGCAAACCGGTCTCAGCACCGCGGAACACATTTGTTGACAAGCGGGCCTGCTCAATGACACCGCATCAATGCCTTTCCTCACTGGTGCAGGCACGGCAGATCGAACTAAGAAAGCTCTACCAAAAGGAAAAGAAGCCGATCCAGCCATGTTCACGCCATCTCCTTACACCCCAACCCCCAGTAACAATCACCCCCCTTCCTCCTCCCCTACTCCAATTCCTGCTCATAAGGACCAACCCCCCACGTTCCCTCTCCTTCTGAACCCAATCCTACTCAAGCCCATCTCCCCTCCTTTCCCCAATACCCCTACGCCGCTTTTCCCCCCTACCCATTCTACCCTTATCCATTCACTCCACCGCCAGGATGGGAACCCACTGCTCTCCCACAATCTGCCACACCAACTCAACAAACTCAAGCGAATCCAATGGCGGGTATCACCAATGCTGCATCGTTGAACGATCCCCAAGAACGGCTCAATCAAGCCATTGATGACAACAAATCACGGCGCCTTGCTGAGGAGGACAGAAGAAAAACCACCTCCATCATCTCTTCCACTGTCAAACTGATCAGGGAATGCGACCATCTCCTTTCTGACGGTAGCAACTATTGCAAGTGGTCGAGACGTGTCAAAGAATTAGTGTCTCAATTTATCTATGATGCTGATTTTTTCACCAAACCGAACAACAATGTACATCACAAATGGATTGGTCGAGCGATACTTCTACACTCTGTTGACCAGTCCCTTGAAGACGAAATCTCCAGCATTGGGACGTGCTTTGCGTGCTACTCCAACCTCAAAAACCGTTTCAGTTCGGTCTGTTGCTCGGCCCAGATCGCTTCCTTTTTGAAACTTCTACAGGTCAACCCGGACAAACATCTGACCACCGCTTCTTACGCCGCGGAAATGCGGGACATCCCGGCAATCTCAAAGATCTCAACATTGACATCACAGGAGACCACATCATGGGCCTTTTGCTCCATGTCAATCTGAAGGACGGTCCCGTCAAGCAGGAACTCTCCCGGCGGGTGGAACATATTATGTTCCAAGATCCTTTACACACGACACCTTCCTTTGATACTCTCCTCAAGATCCTTGATGTATGCCAAAGACAACACCAATTCACAGTGAACACGGAAGAATCCAACATCGATCCAGTTCCCTCTCCTTATAGGACAATCTCCCTGTCTAGTGATTTGTCAGATGATCGTGGAGATGAGGCGGCTACTGACACCGTGGGTGTCTCAGCGAATGCAGTTTGCAACAACAACTGCCATATATGCAGACAACCTGGCCACTGGGCAAATGAGTGCCCCCGACGCAAGAAACCACCGCAAGGGAAAACCCCTGCGTTGCAGCAGCACACACCTAACTTTCCCAATCAGCAATCTCCCTACTTCAATCCCTATTGCCCCATTTTCGTTGCCCCAACATGTTTCCCCCGTTACCCAACTTCCAAGTTCCAACCTTCCCATTCCCTAATGCTCAATTTCCATACCTGGCCTCTGGTCAATCCACCAATGCACCATCTTTGTCCGACAAGAATGCATTGCGACCATATGAATCTTACAAACCATCATACCCACGACAACGACTGGATGTATTGGCTAAAGTTGTTGATGTTGGCAACGTAGAAGAGGAAATCGCCAAACTCCAATTGACAGGGGGCGCGACCGCGGACTCTCTGAGCGTGCACACCGAGGTACTTCCTGATACCGGTGCCTCAAATCACCTAACGGGTGACAGGTTAGCATTGAATAACTTTCACATCCTAAAAAGACCTATCCCGCTTCGAGTAGCAACTGACGGTTGCAACAATTGTATCACAGGTGTGGGGACTCTCCTTTTTCCTGGTCTGAATGGAACAACCGTCTCCATTAATGGTGTTATGTACTGTAAAGAGGCAAGCTCCACCTTGATTTCCCCTTCTGCACTCAGGAGAGCCAAGCTAAAGATCAAGTATATCTCACAGACAGACACTTTTGTCTTCCTTTCAGCCAATGGCGTTCCGCTCATTGAGAGCAAGCTCAATCAAAGCAAGCGAGCGTGGCACTTTCCTAAGTCGATTTATCATCCCAACACTTCCGTCATGTCTCATTATTCTTCTCTTTCTCTTGATTTCTGTTCTCCCAGTTCTCCTCTTCCTTCTTGTCATGCTGCTCCTATGAACATGCCTATGAAATTTGATGAAATTGACTCCATTTTTAAGTTTCCCATTGATAAATTCTCGTTCAATTGGCATATTTCCCACCTCACCAAGGATGAACGTATCCTGCTGTTCTGGCATCGTTTATTCAGTCACACTGGCCTCCGTCATATTCAGAAACTTGCAAAGCTGCAACTTGGTTTTGGTCTACCTGAGTCCCTTCAAAAAGGGACATTAAGTGTCCAGTTTGCATGATTGCCAAAGGAACCAGGACAAACCGCTTACTTCCGTCATACCGTACTGTGGGGACTTTAGAGATTATTGCCTGTGACCTAATGGGTCCTTTTGAAATTCCCACTTTTGGCAATGGTAAATATGTAATGACGATTCGTGATCTATCGACGTCTTACAGTGAAATCAAAATTCTATCCAACAAAAGTGATGCAGCTAAACTACTAATGGAGCAGATTCTTTGTTTTGAGACAGCGACTGGTAAAACAGTGAAATGTGTTAGATCAGACAACGGTGGCGAATTCGAAGGCAAGTCTCTGGCAACCTTCCTGAAACAAAAGGAATCAAAGCGGAACAATCTCTCCCGTATCATCATTATCAGAACGGAGCCATTGAAAGATACAACCGGACAGTCTTGGACATGGGCAGATCAGTCCTCACAGATAGCAACCTCCCTAAGTCATTCTGGGGTTTTGCGTTTCTAGGGGCAAATTACACTCTTAACCGTGTGCCAAATAAGGTAAGTGGAAATAAGACACCTTATGAAGCTTTCTTTGGACACAAAACTTCTCTCGACCACCTCAGGATCTTTGGTAGCAGAGCTTTTGTTCTAATTCCCCAGAGAAACGACGACGACTGGATGACCGCGCCGTGGAAGGTCAAGTAGTTGGTTATGTCGATGGTGGAAAAGGTTGGATGTTGTGGATTCCATCAACCAACCAACTGATCACCTCGGCATGGGTACAGTTTGCAGACGACCCATTAAACCCATTGCTCGGGACAAAGCAGACTTTGTCTGACATTGACCCTTGGCTAACCAAAACATCTGCTCCTGATAATGTTGCTGATCCAAAGCTGATGAGTAAAGAAGCACCGGTGTCCAGGCCTACAGCCTTTCGTTTTGTGATAGCCTGCACACTTGGTGATTTTCAGGATGAAGTGAAGGTATACAAGCAAGAAAATATGACTGACGCCATCAACAACAAGACAGCTACTCCGGCTCCTATTCCGAAGAAGTACAAGGATATTCTGGCCCATCCAGAAAAGGAAGCGTGGCTGAAGGTGATTCAAGAGGAGTTGGCAGACCTGTTTCGACACGACATATGGACCATTGAACTAGTTCCTGATGGAAAAAGAGTAATGGGCGCCAGATGGTTTTTGTTGAAAAGTGGCGCCAGATGGGAAGATCATCAAGCTGAAACCAGATATGTGGCTAAGGGGTATGCACAAATAGCAGGGGTGGAATTTATTGATACTTTTGCTCCGACAGCAACTTTTGTTTCCTTCAGGTTGTTACTCACTGTGGCTGCAAAATGCAACTGGCCAGTGTACTCCTTCAATAGTGGGTTTCAAAGTAGACTCTGACAGGCATGCAGATCTTTTTTCAGAAGTAGAAAACATTGAATTGAAGGGGTACAGTATAATTTTGGAGGAGGGAAGTGAAACATATGAATTCGGTTCTGCATGCATTCATTCACAAAAAATCTTGAATGAATTCAGCAGAAGGATTTGCAGAAATATTTTCTGCAAAATGGTCTGCATGCATGCACAACTCAACTTTGAAACCCACTAATTTAGTGGCCGCCTATCTGCACTCTCCGATTGAGGAAGAGATATGGTCAAGCCCCCTGAAGGCCTGGATGTTCCGAAAGACATGCCTGCAGACTGAAAAAGGCATAATACGGAACCCGTCAAGCTGCCAGGTGTTGGTGGAAACATCTGCAGTCAAAGATGAAAGCTTTGGGGTACGTGCCCTCCCAATTTGATAATTCTTTATACATCTTAAAACACAAACAACATAAGGGTGCAGTATGGGTCCATGTGGACAACGGAGTTGTTACAGGTTCGGATGAAAAAATCCTCCGGAAACTAGAAGCGGATTTGAAGGACTGTTTGGAGATCAAGTGGCAACAGGGGGTAGAGACCATTGTAGGAGCTGAAGTGTTCAGAGACCTAAAAGGGTTTTGTCTTTGCCAATCACGCCTGATTGACAAGATTCTAGAAGAGCACTGGGAAAAAATTTCAACTGCAAAGGCTCCTCTTCCGACAGGATATCAGGCCTCCACCGAAAATGTTCAGGATGGAGATCCTACAAAGTCTTCTGATTTTCTCTCATTAGTAGGTAGCCTCAGCTATCTTGCTGTAGGAACACGACCGGATCTGGCTTTTGCAGTCAACTACATGGCCAGGTTCAGTAGTAATCCAACTCCGGGAAATTGGAAAGCTCTTCGGCATATTGTTAACTACATTGCAGGTACAAAAGATCAGTTCCTTTATATACATCCAAAAGATTGCAAACGCCCCTCAAATGCTATAGCGATGCGGGTTGGGGTGGAGAATTTCAAAGGTCAGCGTATGGAATTTTCTTATTGTTCTATGATACGCAAATACTTTGGATAGCGCGCCGTCTGCACACGGTGGCAGCGTCAACATTTGTCAGCTGCCGTGATGCCAAGGGCTTACAACCTTCTAGCTACACGCGCTGCAAGGATAAACAAAGTTTCGCCAATAAGATTGTGGATGTTTAGGGATAAAGTTAGAGGATATTTTAGGTTTGGTTTGGTGGTTTCTAGAATGTAAAATAAAAGAAATAGGCTCTAAATGGGCCACAAAATTAAAAGATGGAATTATAAATTCCTGAGGGGCCTGATTTTCCAGGGGTTTTTATGGTGCCCTCTAATAATCAGGGCCAGGGGTGTCCTGGTCTAGTACTGATTCTTCTGGGGCCTGATGTTTCAGGGGTATTTACGGTGCCCAGGGATAATAGAAGGAAGAGGTATAGAGGAGTTATACAAATATCACTCCTCTAGGGGATAAAATTCCTTCTGATGAGTCTCAAGGGGTGTTTCAAGGAGTTACTGAGGGGTTTGAGACAAAATGGGAGAGGACTAAAGGTACTGGGAATAACTCAGAAAAATACTCTCAGGATATAATCACTGGTATTTGGCTGAATTCTTGTTTCTGGTGGATAAGTCTGAGGAATCCTTGCCAGAGGGGCATGAGGACTCTTTTTAAGGCCTATCCTGGGCCTTCTGAGACGAAATCAGAGGCCTAGGGAGCAGTCTGAGGATGCTGTGTGAAACTCTTGGAGCTGTGGGATCTGTGGAAGATCCCCAGAACAGCTGTTGTTCATTTTAGAGGATATGTCAATATTTATATTGTAGCTCTTCCCAGGATACCCTGTTGATCCTCCTGGGCTAGTAGATCTTCTACTTATCATTCACACTGATGTCATTTTTATATAATTTTATTTTTATATTCTCATGGGTTCAATTAATCTACTTTAATTTATGATTTTAATACCTATATGTATAAGATATAGTTTACAAGTTATCTGCATATTTTAAACCTTGCAGATTTCGTCTAGAATGTCCTGTGACAGCTCTGTAACATGAAATGTGATAGCCCCAGGTTCACTTCTAAATAATTTGGGCTAAGTTACTACTTCTGCTATGATATAGTAGTAGAAGGAGTTGATTTTAGCTATCATGGTCAGAGGGTGACCCTAGGTTATTTTGGTCCTAGAATTCATTGGATTAATAATATTTGATGAATTCTTGTATCTTGATTCTTATTTTGTTTTATCTGTTTTTTAATTTGTCCACAAATTCCAACTGGTTACTTATGTCAGATGGTCTCTGAAAAGTAGACAGCTGACAACATGTCAAGCAGAATATATGGCACTAGGGATGGCGACGAGACAACTTCTGTGGGTGCAACATCTCATTGAAGACATCCTGGGCCATACTTTCAAAGGACACCTCATTTGTGATAATGAGTCTGCAATCAAGGTAAGCAAGGATGACAGCTCCAATAAAAGGACCAGACATACAGATCGAGAATACTACATCACCAACCAAGCATTGTTCGAGGACAAGGCGACTTTGTCATGGGTACCGACTAATAACCAAATTGCAGACATACTGACAAAATCCTTAAGCCCTTAGAAACACTCAGCACTTGCTAGACAAATTCTAGGAGAAAACTGAAGCCTAGCGTAGTCAACAGGGGGGTGTTAGAACTCAAGTATGCTTATAACCAGAGCTCTACTATGTCAGAATGAGGCTGAAGGACTCATTGCCGACGCAATAATGCAATGCATATGTAAGTGGCAATATTCACCCTGAGCTGTTTCGACTGTGTATAACCAGTCAGAAAAGCCTAATGAACCCTCTCTACCATCCCTGCAGATGATGAAATAGGCGCCGAGCTGAATCAGCCACACCTAGAGCAAGGCAACCAGAAGCCACAGGGTCCATGAACCCCCAGTCTCAAACGCAAGGGCACAGCCCTGATAAAGACGTAAGCAGTCTACACTCTCATGAGCTTAAATAGAGGACACCTCATCTTACCGAGCTTCTGACTCGTCAAACCTTCTTCCTCCAAAAACAGACCCACCTACTATCACGTTCTCCTGCACGCTCTATCATCAAGCTATTTGACCCTTGATCCACTTCCTGTATCGACTTCATCTCTTTACTTGTTCATCTTCTACTCCGCTCTCCTCCTTCCATTGTTCCATACCTTTTATTTCTTTACTTCTCACCTCTCTACTTTCTTGTCACCGACACTCAATTCCATCTCATCATCTACTCTCATCCTCAACCTTATCCTTGTCACTACGTCCGCTCCATCAGCTTGCTCCTGCCTTTAGGTAGATCTCTGTCTTCTTTATTCTTTCTTGTTGTATAATTGATCTGACAAAGCAACGTAAAACTTTAGTTTCTCCAACTCTCACATACTATAGTCAACTACGCCGCAGTATATGCTTGTACATAGACCTATATATAGCTTGTTACACACGTGCAATAGAACACATAGAGTTCCAACCTATTCCATCACAACACCTTTCACCAACATTCAGCCTCATTCAAGCACCTCGCGGTGCAAAACTTCAAAAATCAGCGGCGCTAAAAATGTGCCGCAGTCGCCGAACTGAGAAATATAGCGACTCAAATCACTCCGCGTGGTGGAGATGGTCTTATACAGCCAGTGCAAAAAAGCTTGCGCTCACTGCGCCGCTTTTTCGTGGGAGCTTTTTCAGCCACCAGGCTGTATGGGTCTGGTGTACAGGCCCCGGGAGAGCCTGGATGACACAGATCCGGGGCCTGGGGCAGTGGTGGGGCCAGCCTGTCCTCATGTGGCGGGCGGCTAGCGACGTAGTTTGGCACTACGAGTCAATTGGTGCAGGTCCCGAGACCTGAATCCAAAAAACAAAAAAGTTAGAAAAATCAACAGCGGAATACAGGCCTTGTGGCGGAAATAAAAGTGGCTGAAATAAAAAAAAAAAATGACAAAAAAAGCGGCGCAGGCAACGCAAGCTTTTTCGCACTGGCTGTAAGTTAGCTTCAGACAATGTCCCATAAATATATTCGGTCCCGCATCAGGGGAGGTTTGCCATGTCGCATTGACTGGATACACACAGTCACATAGCTCAGGGTGAATATTGATGCTTACGTATGCTTCGGATGATTGCATCAGCGATGAGTGCTTCAGCCTCATTCTGACGGCAATCTCACAACACGAACCCTGTTGGCTTGCTTTCCAGCTCATATTTAATACTAATTCAAACACCCCTGGTATCTGACTCACTTGGAGAAAAAAGTTAGTTACTCGTTCGAGCGGTGCCATCTTGCAGTCTCGGACTATGTGTCTCTTATCCCCGTTCGGCTTACTTTTCTGGTGTATAGTAATGTACATATCAAACACCCCAATGTATTTGTTTCAGCTCTTCGGATCACAAAATAGTTAGCTGCCCATCGAATGTACCCATTGGCATGAGGGGTAAAGCTATTATATCTTGAAACACGTGTCTAGAACCCTGTTTCGGCTTGCCCTCCTCGCTAATTCTAATGGCGGTCAAGTGCCCCAGGTATTTTATCTTAGGAGCTCGCAGCACACTTGTTTAATAAGTTGTGCTGTCTTGTCATCGTAAGGCTCAGGACAATTTACTAAGTCATCTCAACACCGAACACTGTCGTACCCTCCATGTTTGATATCCCAGCTCTCCATGTCCTCTTCTGTGGATTGTGTTTCTCGTTGTTGTTAAGTGAGAGACCGCGTTCGTATGGAACAAGCGCGGCTACCACGCCGCCAATAGAAAGCCTCGCCCGAATGGATAGCCTGGAGAGAGTCGCTTCAGCAGCACAAGAAAGTGGACATCTTACCATAGGAAACCCACCACTAATTGAACAGCGCCTGGAGTCAGAGAATAACCAGTACGTCCCAGTATCAAAAAAGAAAACAAAAAATATCTCGATTTTTCCACAACAAATAAACCCACCTTTCTTGACATGATTTTTTGTGTCCTCAAAGTCCGTTAGTCCCATCCGAGTCGCTCCTAGTGAGCAGTCGTTCACGAAGGGCCGCGTCCAACTATGATCCATCTTCGTCCGCGGCACTCTATTCCCCCAAACGGGGGTGCAGTTCATGGGGCTGTGGCTATGACCACCGGTATACTACTCATGCAGCGCAACCCGAGCACTTCCAACTTACCAAGACAAGGAAAGATGAATTGAAAGGGAACACTAAACCCAAGAAAGAGACATTTGACTTTGGGGAAAGCAAAGAAATCTCTAGTGAAATTCCAGCATACGAAATCAAGTATTTGAAAGCATTTCCAAAAACAAGCCCAGCATCTCTTTCAAGATTTAGAATTTTGGGGAAAACATTAAATGCAGGAAAGAAAGATTGGGATTTCTCTATGGGCATTGACATGAATCACCTGTATCAAGCAAAACAGAAACACCTGATTAATGTTCTGAAATGTAAAACACCTGAGCTGCAAGAACAGTGTATTTTCTTGATGAATGAGATAGGATATCCAGAGGGAGAAAGAAGATATGAAGCAATCCGAGCACAAATCAGACAAGCCGAGGTCCTGGAGGAATGGGGAAAGAGTATAAATTCCCCATTAAGTAGACCAATCAGAGATAATCTGATAATGGTGGATAGTGTGCTGCAACTGAGCAAACCTTGGCCTCCAGAAAGGGACTTGCAAATAGAAGCTGTGTTCAAGTTGGGATTAATTTTGGAAGAGAAATCAAGAGTGCAGAAGAAGGTGATGAGGGAATTAGAAAAGGTAATCACCAAGGAAGAACTTGAAAGCAGGATTAAAGAAGTGACATGGATTTTATTGCGCTGGAATCCACACAACTGGCTCAGCAGGGATGAAAGAATGCTGATCCATAAACAGGCTTTAGATGTGAGGCTCATCCTTTTGGTTGGAGACTGTCTCCAATTTGGAAGGAAATTCATGACAAATAGTCTTGTTAAAGGTACCATAAAGCCAGAGTATGCTTTTGAAATACTTAACACCATTTGGAACCACAGAAAATCCTCAAAATGTCCTTGGTTTGAAACTCCTGAAAGGGCCTGGCTTTTGATGGATCCTGCAAGATCAAAAATATACAAAGAAAGATTGAACACACTCAAGGAATACTTAGAAGAATACAAAGCTTCCAACTACCAATTAGTTTCCATAGTAGATAAGGAGAGGAAGTTTCAGTGGTATGGGACCCCTTGGTGGCATCTGGGACACATCCTGGATTGGCAGGACCAAGGCTTAGATTCCTTAAAAATGGCAAGGCTAGGGAACAAGATGAAATTGAAGAAAGGGCAGGTGGGACTCTCACCAGAACAGATTCAAATCCTGCAGGAAGCTTTCTCAACAGAAGAAGTAACAGAAGATAAACAGAAGATAGTCTTTCAATGGTTCCACAATGAATTCTACCAATCTTTCCAGAAGAAAATCATGAAAAATCACAAGAGTTTGCTTCATCTTCTTCCAGGTAATCTCTACTCTGATATTTTCACCTATTATCAGAGAATATCAAAACCTAATGCCCTTCCCCCTGCTCCTAACTTTCTCATTTTATTACAAGAAATTTAATCACTGAGTCTTTCAAATCTTATTTTATGTCTTGTTCTGAATTCAAATCAATTTTCCTTCAAAAAAAACTTCATTGAAATAGTTATACAGTTAGTAGAAATCAAAATTTCTTTCTATCTATTTTGATATCTTGAATTTTTTTTTAATTAAAATACAGGAGAGAGAAATGTCCCAGCTCACACAGGAAATTTCTCAGCAAGATATTATTAAGGTATATTGCCTTGCACAAGCCAATTTATCTGTGAGATGTTGTTGATGGATGGCTTCAGAAGTCTATATTTATCCTATATGAACCCTAGGTTAAACCAATATCTCATTTCCAAGGGGGAAGGAGCCTTGAACAGATAGCTTTTGAGAGTGGGGAGCCTTGCAAAGCAAGCCTCTGAAAGAGGGGCTTTCACATAATTTCCCAGTTATGGATTGGGTCAAATAAACCACACAGTATGTAAGCACCTATTGAGGTGCACACATGAAAGAGTTCAGAAAAAAAAAAAGGGGGAATGTAAACCCTCTCACCCCTTGGGGTTCACAAATTTAACACAATCAATATTATGTAAGAATTAAATGATTTTAAGCTGACTCCTCACCCCACCTAGACAGAAGAGATTTTCCTATCCCATCTAGTTGAGTGGCTCTTTCTCTCTCCTCTCATCATTTCCTTTCTTCCTTCCTTAGAACAATTTCTCATTTTATTTGTAATTAATAAGATATTTTTATCTCCCATCTGGTTGAAATCAAAGTCCCCTTGGTTCTAGAATCTTTGCACCTAAGGTATAGTGAGGGAAAAAAACCTTACACTTTTTTTTTTCTCAAACCAACTACACCATCCATCTTATCAATTCATGCCTTCTTGCTGTGTTATTCTTAAATTTGAAAAATTAAAAAGTTATTTCTTTTCTGTTTTTCACTTTTCTTTATCTTTTTTCCATCTTTTATCATAATATCATCAGATATTATTGGAGAAAAAGACTCTACGGCTAACAACCCTGGTCCTCCCCACCATCTGTCCCACTGAGAACTTGATTGAACTCCCTTTTGACTGTTTCAGTAAACTGATCTCTTGAATAGCCCGCTACCTTACCCCTTCCAACATGTGATCGCCGCCACTGCCTGTCATTAAGTGTTTTATCTCCTGCCAATGATGTCTATGACCTTGCCGCCGACGCCTACAGCCTCTCCACTAATTCCTAAGTCCTCTTGCTGATCAACACTGGTAAGCCTTTGCTCTCCTCATTTCCTATCTACGCCCCTTTTTAAAAGATCACTGACTTTAATCAATAAGCAACAGTGCTTTTTCCATCTTGATCCCGCCACCCGCTTGAAAATCATTTTTACTGCTGCCAAGTTACTACTATTGCTGCAATGAGATGATCAGTATGGTTCCACCTCCGACCTTGCTACCCGTTTAATACAATGCCTAGACCTTTGTCGACAAAGAGATGCCTGTGGTATCGTGTCACTATTTGCTTCCTTCAACACAACAACTTTTGTCTTGTTATCTGCAAATCCATGATCACATCTTCTCTGAGCTTTCTTCTCTAACTTCCACACAACTATTGATTCACACTAATTCCTTGCTCCCCCATTCATTGATTCCTCTCCTGCCACCAACTTTGCTTATCTGCTTACATGTCCTTTCCGCGATTGATGACAAAGAAAAAAACGACCCTTTTTTCTTTCTTATTTTGACTCCTAATTTTGTTGTACTCTTTGCTGTACCTTGAGGGAAAAGAAAAACAAAAAAATACACTCTTTTGACCTATGCCCCAAAAAAATGAGCCCACATCAAAACCTGAGCATTCCTAAAATAAGCCTAAAAAACAGAGAAGGAAAAAAAAATAACTAATAGGGATTTTTTTATTGTTAGACTTTGAGCTTGATCCTCCCCCTATACTTCCCATTCTTATTCTTTTCCTGGAATTTATTAAAAACAAAAGCCACCATTTTTAAACTTTTGTAAAACATTCTTTGGGAATCTTCTGATACATTGTCAGCCTCTATGCTACTAACCAAGTGTTTAAGGGCACTGGTTGTGCTATGAGTGATTGATTTAAGGTTGGTTAGGTATGTGAAAGGGTTTATTCCTATGAATAATAATTATTATAGATAATTAGCTCCAAGTATTTAAATCTTGCAAAGCTTCTTCTCAAACTTTTCAGGGAGGGAAATCCCGTAAGTGTACGTGGATTCTTCCTGCTGAGACAGTCAGGGAATATTCTAGATTTTGTAAGTAGCTAGTACTTACGTGGTTGGGCCTTTATAGGTGTTGGAGCGCAACTAAAAATTGGTGGTAGTAGTTAAGATGCGCTTCAAGACTTATATAAGTCACTACAAGTGGATTCAGAGCAGACAACAAGTGGTGTGGATGATGGTGGATGCGTGATCCAGTGGCAAGAACACTAGTTAAAGCTGCTGGGATAATTTATAAACTGTCTGGTAGAGAGTTATAATAATATCTGTTGGCTTTCTGGGTGACTGGTAGGCTTGAGGGAAATTACCAGAGGAAGCTGGTGCTTAAATATTCTAACGAGACACTCAGAAGCGCCCAATATCTTCCTTGAGGGATCTTTGAGGCGCACAGGGATCAAGATCAACAAATGTTAATCCCTTGGATTATTACTAGGTTAATATTAACAGATCAATGATGGTAATTTACTTTAAATTAAAGTACACATCGTTTAAAAAAACAATTGTTATCTCTTTCCAGGAAGCACTCAGAATTACTGATGGTAATTAAATTTTAATTAATACACATCTTTTGATGTGAATAAAGTTGTTAACAACTTATTATCTCCTTCCAGTTGGCGGTCAGATTAATGATGTTAATTAACTTCCAATTAATGTACATCATTTGATGGGAATAAGATTGATAACAAATTGTTAATTCCTTCCTGTTGGCGCCTCATTATGGGATACAGATCAAATGATAAACTTATGCTTTAAATAATTAATTGTTATCAATTATAATATTTATAAGCATATTTGAGGCGCATATTTTGTAAGTTAAGTTATTTTATGTTATATTTTACGGCTAAATATAATAATAAAATATGGTAAAATAGAATATAAAATAAAAGGACAAAATGTGTGTAGACAGAACAAAACTTGTCAAAACTAAACAGAACCTTTTGAGGTCAGACAAAACTAGGCAAAAATTATTATAATAATTCATAATCATGGTGTTAAGTTTTATAAGGTTTCTGTACTGTTCTTGTCATGTAATTTAATAATTGTGGTACTTGTATTATATTGATTGTACTGTGTTTGTTCTAATAAAGTATAGCACAAGTAATATAATATTAAATATTACTATTTTAACAACTTATTACCTAATTTATCAATATAAATTATTGAATATTTCATTGTAACTACTTGGGGAATATCAGGTATGTTGATATGGAATGTCAGGTATGTTGATATTACCTCTGTGGTTGACATACATCATCTTCTGTCCATAATTCTGAATTTTGCAGGTATGATTTTTTTCCAGGCCAATCTAAAAGTTCTGTAAACCCCAAATTTCCAACATTGAAACCAGGAAACTCTTTCCGGACTCCCTCTTCCTGTATGTTTTGATACATGTCATTATCAATCAATGAAGTTCCTGCTGCATGACTTGAGTCAACATAAGTCAGCCTGGTTGTGCAGTTCACATGGTAAGTCTCCTGCTTTGTCCATTCTAGATCCCCATTTGCCCATGGTTTCTGTTCCTCATCTGTAATCCAAAAAGCAGAGTGGTTTTCAGATAACAGAAGTGTCTCCCCTTTGCACTGGTATTTCCAACTTCTCCCCAAAACTCCCTCTTGCAATTCTGGTGTAATTGCTGACTCCTGTTCCTCTCTAGGTCCTCCGGTATCTGCATGTCCTTCAAATGAAGCTTAATTGTCTACCTTGACATTACTGTAATCCATATCCTTGACTGTTTCTTCTCCTGAAATTGTTGAACTCAGCTCCTCAAACTTCCCGTAAGCCTGAATTTCCTCCTCATAGTCCGTATATTCCTCCCTCTGGATGCTATGAGAGCATCTATTCATTAAACACTGTAGTGGAGCCATTTCCCATCCTGGAACCTCTGGTGAAAAAATAGGTATGCAAAATCTTCTTCCATCCCAGAGCTCATAACTTAATATTTTTTCCTTGGACTGTGACAACTCCAGATGCATCTTATGATCTGCTAAGAATGAACACCCAGGAACTGTATACACCTTTCCACAAACTATGAAAAAATTTTCCACCTTCCTGTTCTCTGTGTTGATATTGAATGATATGGCTTCTGCTAAACCAACTACCAGAGATAAGTGACCACCAATCCCTGTAATATTCATGCTGATTTTCCTTGTAGATATCTCCAGTCAAACTGATACTTCTTCAGGCATGATATTAAACTCTGCTCCACTGTCCGCTAATGCTCTCAGTTTCTGTCCGTTAATAGTTAAAGTAACAAACCCTAGTGGACACGCATAGTTCAAAGTCTTCCCAGGTGATGGATGACACCCTTTCTCAATAAAGTGGTCCTCTTCATATTTGCTCCGGTTACTGTTGAAATCATGACGCCTGTCGTGCCCTGGAGCACACCTATCTGTCTCCATGCGCCTCTCTCCTGCTCTGCAGCTACGTGTTGTGAACTCAACCGCTTAGGGTTAAACTAGTGTGATTGGAAAAAATAACAGTCAGTGATTCAGCTCAGATAATCTTCACTGATCAATCCGACTACAACCACATCATCTCAAAAACTCTCTTGTCAATCGATTGCTAGCTGAAGCTCTACATGACTTGTAATGTATTAAAGCCTCAACTTGATTCTCTCTATCTCGCCTTTCACTGATAGCCATCACTTTGATTCATCAAGAAAACTCAAGTCATTGCCGCCACAATTTCTTCCCTTCATCAAAAATATCCTCTGAAAACACCTATCAAAATTATCAAAATCTGTTTGTTTCTTTTTCCTTCTTCTTGTTGTGTTTGATGTTGAATTAACCTTTGTTCCTCTCCAAATCTTCTGATCCCTTTTGTTCAGTCTCCATTCTCCTCTCCTGCCTTCTTAAAAAAACATTTTCTTCAGTCCTTGTTTTCATTGCTATTGTCCTGTGGTATGTTCTCTCTTTTGAAGTATTATCTACGTACAGTTTGGTTTTATTTTCAGTTATCAATTCAGATTTCTCTTACAATTAACAGTTGAACACGACTGTTGCAACTCAACAAATCTTGAAATAAACCAAACACACTTGATTCATAATCATGGAAACAATAAATCCTACAATACTGAAGACTGCCATTGAGGCAATCCCTATCCTCTCTGAAGATAACTTTTCGAGTTGGAAAACCCAAATTACGGCTTTGTTTAAGCTAGGTGGAGTGAAAGATCAAATACTTGATGGAGAACCGGCTCTGGACAACAGTGATAATACCATCCTGTGTGCCATCATTCTGGAAAATCTGTTGGCCAGGTGAACTTGGAGAACAAAGACAATGCTATTGCCTTATGGAAAGCTATTCTCAAAAGATTTTTCTCCTCCAAGCCTTCAAATTGAGCCCGCGTATACAATCAATTCACAAATATCTCTTTTGACTCCAGCAACATAGAGAAGTTTATAACGGAGGTCAGAAGCACCATTGTGAAAATGGAAGACATTGGCATAAAGATGGACAAGGATATCCTTACCTACAATTTGATCAGAAGATTGCCAGCTAGTCTCGACAATATTAAGCAAGCAATCACCCACTAAAAGAACGGTTCAGACATTAAGCCCAATATTCTTCTAGATCACCTCAAAATTCATATGAATGAACTGAAGTTGTCCTTGGCTGGAAAAATGGAAGCTACCACCATGTTCACCAAGGAAGATTCGCAATGCATTCCTGGGCAACACAACCCTTACTCCGAGTCTCATTCCAAAGAATGATGTTGGTTTGAAAAGCCTCACCTCTGCCCTAAATTTCCAAACAGGAACGGAAACTATAAAGAGAAGAATGGATATCACAATGTTAGCAGTTTCTCGGCTTTTTCTTCCACTTCCCCTTCTTACTTCATCCTAGATTCTGGTTCAACTTCTCACATGGTTTCAAATCGGAATATGTTCATCTAACTAGACAAAACCGAAGGAGGCATGATTAATACTAGCTGTGGATCAAACACGCTTAGTATCGGGGGTAAGGATCACTTTCTCTGCTATTTCAAAATCATCCTGTCATCTTTCATGAAATACTGTTTGTTCCAAGAATTACAGTCAATCTCTTGTCTCTGCATTGCCTACTTCTTGATCGATCAATGCAAATTGAATTTCGAAATCAATTGCTTTCAAATTTTCAAAAATGATGATCTGTTTCTCAGCGGTCACTATCATAACAACTTGCCTATCATCAAACTTGAGTCAAATGAGCATCAATCCTGCGTGAGTCGCGCTGAACACCTTAACAAATCATTAGGATATGTGAGCTACAGTAGAATTCGGAACAAGCTTGGAATTCCTATCAGTCCCCCTTAAATCTGTCAATCATGTGCTGTATCCAAGATTACTCGAGCTTCATACAGACATCGTTCTTCTGGCGCCACTCGACCATTTGAAGAAATCCACCTGGATCTTATTGGACCCATTGCACCTATGTCGCACAAGAAACACAAATACATCTTGACGATGGTGGATCATAACACTCGATTTTGTTCTGCCTTACCTCTTGCGAGCAAGTCGGATGTTTTTGCCAACCTCACGCATGTGTTAGACATTGAAGCCAAGAGATTTGGATACTATCCCTCAAAGCTTCACTCTGATCGTGGTACGGAATTTTTGATCAAGTGTGCTCACACCTACTGCAGAAAGAATCTTATCCGACAGAACTTTTTGGACGCTTACACCCCGCAACAGAATGGGTTAGAGGAAAGATTCAATTGTACCATTCTAGAATCTCTGAGGACTATCTTACTCAATTCAGGATTTAGACGACATCTGTGGAATGAATTCTTGAGTGCATCAGTTCGGACTTTGAATGAAATTCCTGTTCATTGGAGTAAGAAGTTGCCATACTAACTCTTTAAAGGACAATATATTCCTGTCAAATTCTTCCACCCAATTGGAAATCTGGTCGCCATTTTCTCAGATCTTAAGAAGATGAAGCTTGAGCCTAGAGGGGAAATGGGAAAATTGATTGGATTCAATGTCGATCTGAAATCATATAGAATATATACAGCCGACAGAAGACTCTTTGACACCAAAAATGTGGTATTTCTTGACTTTCAACCTACTGAAACAAAATCTGATAATTCCGATGAAATCTTGACGGTTGACAAAAGGCCAAATCCTGTTCAGACCAAAGAAACTGAGTCAAGGGAGGAAGTCGAGGTGAAGGAGGAAGAAACCGAAGATGAGCTCAAATCTCCAGAGAATGAACCCTCAAAATCCAGTGAAGATGAATCTAGCTTGGATGAGGAAGACATTGCGAATACTCTCATTCCGCCTCCAGAAGCTCCTGTCGGGAGGATCCTGCAAGATCGCACGCTAAAAGTTAAACTGGTGAAATATTCTTATCACAACAAAGATCCTAGGACCTTCAAGATGGCAGTTTGAGGTGATAACGCGGAACGCTGGATGGAAGCCATTGATGGGGAATTGGACAATATCAAACTGCACCAAGTTTGGCTTGATCACTTCGACACTCCTGCAAAGCATTTAAATACCACTTGGGTGTTTAGGACCAAGCCTGCCACCAATTCCTCCCCCGAGAAAGCTAAAGCCCGACTGTGCATACAAGGATTTCTCCAGACGCACGGAGAGGATTTCTTTGAAACCTTTGCTCCCACTGGGAAATTTCCGTCTTTGCTCACCCTTCTCGTTCTGGCCATCGAGCAGTTCGACGTAAAAAGCACGTTTTTGTTTGCTCCTCTTGAAGAAGAAATCTACATTCAGACGCCAGAGGGTTCACAACGCAAGGCTCCCTTCTTGAAGCTGATAAAGTCCTTGTACGGGTTGAAGCAAGCCCCAAAGAACTTGTATCAAACCCTGACCTCTTGGCTTCAAGAAATCGACTTCATTCCTTCGGTATCTGATGCCTGCCTCTTTATTCACAAAGACAAGCACTCTTTTGTTTTCTTTCACGTGGATGACCTGATTGTCATTGGCAAGACGGATGCGTTTGAAGAGCTGTTTCTTAATCGATTCCCTAATTCCTCTGCGCATGAAACTGACACGCTGTTAGGCATGAATCTAGACGTACGAGAAGATTCCATTGGGCTAGCACAACCAGCTCTTATTGAGAAAGGTCTAGAGATGCTGAATCTTTCTGATTGCAGACGAGTAAATACTCCTCTGACTCCTGCGGTTCAATTACACACTGCTACAGAAGAAGACCATCAGGAATTTCTCAAACTGAATGTGAATTTCGAACATTACACCGGAATGTTGAATTACTTGGC
>SMGU01009817.1:0-12063 GCA_004348175.1 Puccinia novopanici
TTTACCCCCTGGGAGGTTGTACTGAGCTGTGGTGTGTCTCTATACTCCCCAATTCAGTAGTTTATGAGCTACAGGGGCACTTGGGGGATTATGTACATGTCTGAAAACATCAGTGAGAGTGTTTTCGAATCATCCAAGTGATTCCTGATAAGCTTTATTGATGTAATCATTATATTTGTTAATTTACTTTTGTTTTTTATTGCTTTTTTGTATGTAAAAGGTGTCAAAAAAGGAATAAAAAGAAATTTAAAACAATTTAAAACATAATTTCATTTGAATGCTTTATTCTGAGATTTTTTATATATGTTTTTATATTATTTTTCAAGATTAAAACATATTTTTATTTTATTATTATTTTTATTCTAAGATTTTTTTATATGTATTTTTTATTTATATAATTTGTTAGTTGGCTCTAAGATAGTAGCCAGCTGACAGGATTCAGGATAGAAAATTGAAAGTGTGGATGGTGATGGAAAGGGGATTCCAGTGACAAGAACACTATGGAATGCTTTTTAGGTAAAATTTTCAGTCTCTATGCTACTATACTAGGGTTTAAGGGAACTTCTTTGTGCTATGAGTCCAACGGAACACTTCTTGGATGGAATTGGCACACTCCTTCATCAAATATTGGTTTCTTGGACCTCAAAAATTCTTTACTGCTGTCATAAATTTAATTAAAAATTCCCTGGAAGCTCAATCACACAAAATCTCTGCTCAATATCACTAGCAAAAAATCAGTTGTCTGAAATATAGTGATAAAATCTTCCACAAATTTCATGGCCAAATTAATCACTCAATTTGATCTCCAAAACTTCCAAAAAAAAAAATATCAGAGACTCCAAAAACAGGGACAAAGCCTCCTGTAATGGTTTCCAATTTTTTGGACAGGAATTACATGTAGACACCAAAAAAACCAAATAAGAAAAATTCAAAAGTGGAAGAATAGGATCCAAACATGAATTTTAAACCCATTTGAGTGGTCAGAAAACTAAATAAAAAGCCCCCACCTCATGATACAGACTATCTTCCCCTCCTCCCTTAAATCTTCAAAGATCTAGATGCTGAATCCAATAGACACTGTAGCTTCAAAGTGATGTCTTATTTCCTGGGACATGGAAAACATGAACATCTTGCCATGTGGAATGAAATCTATGAAGAAGACACCAAGGAAAGAGGTACAGTGCCTAGACAAAAGTCTGAGTTCCAACTTTTTTCATTCCACAAGTTCAACCACCACAGTTGAAATCACAATTTCTGGTGAATCAATCCAAATAGAGTTTCAAATAATGATTATGAAGAAAAATTTTGGAAAAAATAAAAAAATAAAATTTGTGATTTTTTTTAATTTTTTGCTGATTTTCAAAGGGGCGCGCTAAATTGACGCCCCTAAAATGACACATTCACGCCCTAAAAAGGTGTGGATACAGGTTGACGCCTTAAATGGGGGCGTCAACTCTGATTCACACCAAATTTAGACGTGAATCACAGTTGACGCCCCTCAATTGAGGCCTCAGCATCAGTTGACGCCTTAAACATGGGGTGTCAACTGTTATTCACGCCCCATGGCCCCTACACAGGGGCTGAAAAGTCCTCAGCGCCCTCTCTAAGAGGGCGTTGAGGGCTATTGACGCCTAATTGAGGGGCGTGAATGGAAATTCACGCCCCTCACTTGATCACAGAGGCGTGGACAGCCATCCACACCTCATTTGAGGGCGTGGATGACCACCCACGCCTCATTTGAGGGCGTGGATGACCACCCACGCCTCATTTGAGGGCGTGGATGACCACCCACACCTCATTTAAAGGCGTGGATAACTGTCCATGCCCTCACTGCTGCACAATGAGTGCGTGGATCGACCTCCAGGCCCTCATTGTGCGTGGATAGACATGAAAAAATTAAAAAGAAAAAAAGAATAAGAAAATTAAATAAGAGATCATTAAAAAACTCAAAATAAAATAAATTGAAAAGAAAATAACATAAGATTTCATAAAATAAAATAAAAAGAAAATAAAATCATCACATATTTTTGCCATGTAATAGAAAATAAAAATAAAATCACAACTATTTGCTGGACTGGAGATCCTGGTTTTAAATTGAGAAGTTTTCTTTAAGCTCTGTCCTCCAACCCCGTGTGACTTGAGAGGCATATTTGGTGGATCCAATGACGGGTGGGATGGGTGTTTTTGATCCATTTGTTGCCTTCAAAAGCGCCAAGACCCAGTGATTTCCGTTGACGTGCATTAAGTGTATGGGATCCTTGCGTGATTTTTCATCTTCAACGGAGGTTGTGGTGGGAATAAAGGTGAGAGATTCCTCCAAGGAGAGAAAAACAACTGGCCTGTGGAAAGTATTGGCAATGGCTTGCCCATGATCCATCTTGCTGAGCCATTTTGAAGCAGGTATCTTGTCATTGATTTTGGTGACCTTGAGGTGAGTCATGATGGTCTTGACAGTTGATTCCCCGCCAAGTGTCTTTGAATAAGATGCCACGTTGCTCATAATTTCTTTGGCCAATTCACGCCGGACCCTGAACCAACCGGTTTTGCCATATTCCAGTGCCGCCGCAATACACCTGAAGCCACAATTTCCATCGCCGGCTGGGTTGAATATATCGTAGACATACTTCTTGAAAACTACAGGAATCTGAGAAGCATACAGGGACTTTGAAAGGAATCATTAGAAGATTATTTTGAAAGAAATGAAGGAGAAAAAGGGAAACTTACCACCCGGAATGCCTCTGTTTTTTTTCCTTCACTGGGACCTTCTGCAATGTTTGTTTTGATATCCTCGTCTTGATTTTTATGTTCGTCTTCATCGTCAACGCCAAGATCCATCCTAATGTCGTCGTCGTCCTGTTTGTCCTCCTCACTGCTTGAGTTGCCTTCATCTTCATCAGACTGCTTCCTTTTTTCCTTGAAGTTGATTGACTGGTGGTGAATTTCCTCTTCTTCTCTTCAGCGGCCAGTTTGATTTTTTCCTTTTGTGATTGAGCTTCAACAATTTCGTGAGATGATGGGGCACGTTTGGTTGAATTTGAGGCGCCTTTCTTGTGTGCAGGGCATCCTTTGGTCTTCTCCTTGACTTGTGGCGCCTGAACCTTCGTAGCAACATGAGTACCAGCCAAGATTTGATGGAATTGTTCGAAAATTCAAGGGAGCCGCGTCTGAGGTTCTTCGTCCAGAAGCAAGTGGAGGCGGGCAACTTTTTCCTTCAATTAAAACATAGGTGTTTCATCCTGAGCCTGAAATGACCAAGAAATAAAATTTTAAGACCTCTAAACAAAATAAAACATCCAAAAAAAAATAGCTTACAGAGCACTCCGGGTTGTAATCCAAACGCCATTGAGGATGGAATTCTTCTGCCTCCAAGTCACCACATTCCTCGAGTAATTGGCCAATCATGTGAGAGCAAGGAATTCCAGAACCTTCGTAGAATGTCCGTGAGCATGGTTCCGTCAAATCCTTCTTCTCCAAAATTTTGAATTGCTTCTGGGCTTCAAGTATTGCATGCTTGGAAATTTTTTGAGGGAGGCGGAAGAAGCTGCGCGGAATATTTGTCAAAGTCTTGATGGAGTCCTTCCCAATGCCTTCATGAACGTGGGCGATTTGGTGATCAACAGCATAAAAGAGGGATTTCCAGACAGATAGGAGGTTGCCGGAGGATGTGGAAATGAAGATCTTGATGAAAGCATGGCCAGATTCGACACGTGAGGTGTTTAAATTCCTAAGATGAGGGAAATGGCTGGCCCAGGCGACAACAAAGCTTTCCTTTACTGGCAAAATTGAATTCTCAAGATATTCTAGAACTGCCGGGCACTTGGAAAGATGTTGTTTGAGTTCAGAGAGATTTTCTTCAAAGGAGTCCACGGTTTTGGAGTGAGTTGTGTTGTTCCAGATCTTCATGAAGTCATCCCAAGCCGTTGAATCACCAGGAGGAAAGTGCTTCTTGCAGTTAGTGGTGATGTTCTTGTTGATATGCCAAGCGCAGAGGTGGGTCTTTGAGTCAGGAAAAACAGTGGATAGAGCGTTGCGTAAGGCGGTTTCGCGGTCAGTGATAAAGACTTTGGGTACCCTTTCAGCGCGCCAGACATGGTTGAGGAGATTTTTGACAGCCCAGAGATAACCTTCTCCATTTCCGTACATAAGGAAGCAGAAAGCAATTGAAAAAGACCTGTTTGTCGCAGTTTGGCCAATTACGTGAAGGAGAGGAAGCTTGTAGTGGTTGGTTTTGTAAGTTGCGTCGAGAAGGGCCACGTGATGATTAATTCGAGCTAGATGAATTGATCCTGGATGCGCAAAAAAAAGCTGTTGAATGGCCCCAGACGCGTCGACGGCTACATCCCAAACCCAGTTGCTTTCTTTGAGGAATCCTAGAAGTTCTTCAATTGTAGATCTGCCAAGGAGTTCTTGTTGTCTTATTTTGTTGATGGTATTGTTGATGGTTCTGTTGACAGCCAAGGTACCACTGTCTGACTCGCGGAGCTGGAGACGAATTTGAGAAGGCTTGACGTTGGATTTTGTGAGGCAGCGGACTTCTTCAACTTGTGAGGGGTCTAGTTGTCAATGAGAAGGGTGAGCTGAAGGACAAAGAGAAGCTGAGTGGTTGTGGTGTCCATCAATGACGGCGAGGGACCAGTATGGATCGGTGGAAGACTTGGCTTTAGAGGTTGAGCCTCTGACTTTGAAGGGGCAATCACACTTGCGGGTGGAGCTGTCACGTTTCACTAGATTTTCGAGTTTCCCACTGTAAGAACCACCACGATCACAACGAATATAGACGTTCTTCCCAGCATGAGAGCTTCCTTTGCTGATCCCGTACCCATGATTCCTGGCCCACAAACGTACGAATCCCATGAGATCGCCCACGTTTTGGAATCTCTTGCAAGGTGGCGGGTCCATAGGTGCTACACAGTTAAGAAAGGATTGGATGAGTACATAAATAAAATAAAAATCTTTAAAAAAAAGCAAAAGGGGGGCATTGGACCAAATAAAACACTCACTGCCAATGCTGTAGTCAAAATCCTTGATGTTGGTGACCAAATCATTGATGCCAGAAGCTGTGGTTGATCCAGCGTGGACAGAGACCTCGATTTTGACTGCTTGGGACCCCTCAGATGGTTTTTAGCTTGTTTCTTGATGGCTGTTGTCTTCCTCTGATGAGGAATTGTGTTCACTGGAGTTGTCCTTGACACAGTCTTCTGGGTGAGTCCTGAGCAGTCCATTGGCGGTTAAAGGCAAGCAAGGATCCAACGGCACCACAGGTTCCACCAACGACGACAAAGAATCCACGACCAATGATGTATCCACCAACGACGACGGGTTTTGTCCAGCGGAAAGAAGCGCCGCGATTTGAGCCACTAACTCCTGTGAAACGGGCACGACGGGCTTAACCTGGTTGCTAGAAGACATCTACAAGGAAATAAAGCCAAAAAAAAAAAGCGTCAATATTGATGGAATAATGAGCAAAAAGGGCCAGAAAAGAGGTGGGAAGGACAGAGAAAAAAATGTCAGAAAGAGAAAAAAAAAATTCAGTCAGAGTGAGAAAAAAACAAAAAAAAAGTTTGAATTAATCTACTCACCTTGATTTTGTGTTTGTGTTTTTTTTTGGTGTGTTGTGGTGTTTTGTGTTGTCCGTGGTGTGTTGTGTTGTGTGTTTTCTGTGTGTTTTGGTGTGTTTGGGCGGGTTTGGACTGAGATAGATGTTAATGGCAGAAAATTGCCGACATGAGACGCGCGGGCGTGGACGAACTTTGAGGATTGAGCCCACGCCCCCGCAGAAACCCCGAAAGCGCGCGCGCTCATCCACACCTTTTTTTTAGGCGTGGATGATTATTCACGCCTCTCCACGCCCAAAAAAAAGGCGTGGACGTCTGCGGACACCCTAAAAGAGGGTGTCCGCAGGCTTCCACGCCCTGTTTTTGGGCGTGGGGGGCGTGGTCATGCATCCACGCCCAAAAAAAAGGTGTGGACAAGGATTCACGCCTTTTTTTTGCGCGTCGAGAGGCACCAACAGTCACCCACACCCAATTAAAAGGCGTGGATGACTGCTGACGCCTGTTTATGTGGGCGTCAGCAGCCACTGATGCCCCTTTGGGACCTGTTGACGCCCCAAAAGCGGCTTCAACTTATGTCCACGCCATTAATGAGGGCGTGAATCATGGTTGACGCCCCCATTTAGGGCGTCAACTTGTATCCGAGCCTTTTTAGGGCGTGGATGCGTCATTTTAGGGGCGTCAATTTAGCGCGCCCCTTTTCAAAAATGTTTAATATGCATTTGAAGCACCTAGAAAACTCAGAGATTACAGCCTGGAATGTGATAAGAATGATAATAAATGAAAAATTTTTGAACCAAAATAGCAAAGCAAATTTAGTGTCCATAGAAACAGGCCTGAAAATTGGATTAGATCTTCAGTGCCAAATTTATTTTAATTTCAATTTTTGGCCCTATTTTGCTGGTCAGTAAAGTTTCCTTGCTATTTTGGTTCAAAAAAATTTCTTTTATTATCATTCTTATCACATTCCAGGCTGTACTCTGAGTTTTCTAGGTGCTTCAAATGCATATTAAACATTTTTGAAAATCAGCAAAAAATTTAAAAAAAAATACCAATTTTATTTTTTTATTTTTTCCAAAAAATTTCTTCATAATCATTATTTGAAACTCTTTTTGGATTGATTCACCAGAAATTGTGATTTTAACTGTGGTGGTTGAACTTGTGGAATGAAAAGTGTTGCAACTCAGACTTTTGTCTAGGCACTGTACATGGAACAAGGGCAACAATTATCTCAGTAATCTTTCCTCAGTCTTGAAGAGGATCAAGGTTGACTCAAGTGGACCCTGTGGTATTCAAAACTGGAATTCAATGCCCACAGCTGGAGATCTCATTGCCAAAATCTTCTAAGGCCCTGTATTAATTTGGTCAACCTCATATTCTCAATCATTCTTCCCTCATTTCTTCCCTCCCAAGAACAATACCCCATCATTATAGATTTTCTTTCCTCTTTTAGTCACTTTGTACTTGTTGTTGAACGAAAAAAATCCTCTTCACTTTCTAGCCCCTTAATTCCTCAAGAAATGGCAGCAAACTGCAATATCAGAGGCAATGGCTTAGGAGGAAAAGTTCATTTTTTTTTTCAGTTGACAATCAAGCTCAAAGCTAAATCCGAGCCAGATAAAAACAATTACAAAAGATTTCATTATTGAACTCTAGACCTTATCTCTTTTCTTACTTTTCCTAAAAGTTTTTTTTTTGGTCTAAAAAATTTCTGAAAATATTTGTTTTTATTCTCAATTATTGTCTTGAGTAAATTTTCATGGTGATTTTTTGTGCATCTTTTGAAAAGGTGGAAAATTCTTTTGAAAAATGAAGATATGAGGCTCCCTGTTCACTTCTGGTACTGTTCTGAGACCAAACATCTTGTATATTGTAACTAAGGAGTGATACTTACTTTTGAAAAAATTGTAGGCCCTTGGGGGAACTCATTAAAAAGTTATGTGTACATACCACAAATTTTGGAAAAGTAGGAATTTGACCCAAATTATGTGTACACATCTAGAATTAAATTTTTACATGTGCTAAGGCTTAAAAACCTGGTTGAATTCAATTGAGGAGTCATACTCACTTTTTAAAAAAGAAAAAAAAGGCTCTTGGAGTCACTCATTGAAAAGGTATGTGTACCACATATTTTGGAAAATTAGTTATTTGTCCCAAAACCTGTGTACAACATTCATAATTAGATTTGTGAATTTTCTGAGGACACAAAAATTTTCAACATGTAATTAATCATCAATAATCAATTCTTAAAATTTCCAAGGCCCTTGGGGGCACTCATCCAGAGGTTATGTGTACCACACAATTGGAAAAGTATAGTATTATTAACAAATATGGCTACAACTCCTTGTTCATTTTCAAACAAGAGACTGGCACTGAAAAAGAAACTCAGTCAACTGCCTGAAGTTGACATGCAGCATGCTCCAGCTAAGCTGCCATTCAAACTCCACCTGTCTGCATATGTAGATTTGTTGGCACAGTCAATGTGCATCAAAGCTTGGCTGAATCATTCTTGGAGAATGGTTTGAGTAAAACCACAAGCTTCCTTGGAGTTTCTGCATGTCAACTGCATGCAGGTAGTTGAGCCAGTTTTTTTTTTGCAGTGTGGTCTAAAACTTTGTAATAAAAAAATATTTGGGGCCTTTTAGAATACCTTAAAATTCTTGAGGTATTGGGGCGGCTCATCATTGAGATATGATTTTTTTTTATTAAAGAAAAAAATTCCAAAATTAGCATGCTGACTCCCAAAGTGGAGGCTTGAATTGGAGTGCTGACTCCCAAAATGGATGTCTTTTGGGTCCTGGGAGTTGAACTTGCAATTCTTGGAAGTTGTTTCTCCAAGGACCAAACATATTTGGGATATTTATTCTTAATATCAAAACTTTCATCAAAAAAAATCCTAGAAAATAAAATACTCTTATTTCTAGACTTCATGCACCTCTCTATCTACCATTAAAACTAGAACAATTGTTCTCAAACAAGTTTCATAGCTCTTTGTGTTACATTTCCCAGGGAAATGGTTAGGTCATCACACCCTGAAGTGATTACATTCTAAATCTATCTTGCCATGGTACTCCATCCAGCCTTTTTTCATTTTTAATAGTTGGCACCATTGGGACCCAGGCAAACATGCATAGACTAAACTGTACAACACTTATTCACTTAATGAGCAGTCTAAAGCCATAATTATGTGTTATTTAAATGAATTAAAGGTTTAATTCAAGGTTTAACTTTAAATGAACAGAAACCCTATAAAAATTAGTCTTCAAAAAACCACAAAAAATTAGGATCAAAAGTTTCCAGACCTAAGGTGATATCACTGAGCAAGGCCTGAAAAATTTCCTGCAATCCCAAAAACCCACACAGAGCCTGTGTCTTATATCAGTTTCCTTTTTACTTTTGTTATCAGTAATCCACTGCATTCACACAACCTCTCCAAAATCATTCTTGAGTCTGTAAATACTCTTGACTTTCTCGGACCTCAAATGCTATCACATTTACTATTGTTCCACTACTCCAGGGGATTCCGCCACATTAAATGTTCTTGGTAATCAACATTCAACCCTTTTCAAACCTGGGTTCAGAATTCCCCTGTTAGATTTCCTCAAACCCACTTTGAAACTTTCCAAATCCGCCACTATCCCTATTTGAAGTTTATGAAAAAAAATCTAATTACTTATACCAGAAACTCTAATCTCTCAATTATTCCTTTTCCTTCAATTTCTTTGAAATATTATCTTTCACTTAATTTTCAGCCCCAATGTCATTGCAATGCTTGACAAAACAGTCTGTCTGCAGGCGGGCTGGGCTGCTATTCTTAGCCACTGTTACAAGCAGTGTCTCCCTAGTTGCCTACATCCAGTAGAGGCTACTGGGCCAACAACTCAGTTTTACTGTGGTACCGCAGCCAGTGTTCTGGTTTTACAGCGCTGTGCAGCCCAACTATCTGGTGCTGCCTCTTGTAACCCTGCTGCAGTTGTACATACTATGCAATGTGGCTGATTCCCAGAAGGCTGGGTCATAGTGATGACATACCCGGGAGCAAGAATGGAAAGTTTAGTGACTCAAGACTCATCTTTGTCGACGGAATGGCTCTCCAGCCTCTTCTCAGCCAATGTATCAGTCATTCTCTAACTTGCCACACCTGGCAGTACTCTCAACTGTGTCTTCACCTTGGCGTGTGTTGGAAACTCTGGTTAGAATTTCTTCCCCTCTAGCCTAATGGAACACCACACCGTTGGGACCAGCTTTGTAACTGCTTAATCCTCTTCAGCATCTTTTTCAATTTGTTGTCTTCACACATCATTTGTTTTCCCATGAGCATTAACTAGGAGGAATCATGACATGCTCCTTCCAAGAAGCCCTCCCGGTCATTCACAGTTTTCTGGGAGATATTCAATTGTGGATGTTGTTCCTATCCTCGCATTGTTGATCTGATCATAACACAGCTTTTTTCCCAAAGCTTGCTTCTCTCACAGGCAGGAAAAGATTCAGGATTGATGATCCAGAAGTTTGCCTTCCAAAATGATTGATACTTGTCTCATAGCTCGTGGCCAAAAATTTCAGCAACTGGAAATTGAATTGAGTGCTGATGACCTTGGGTTCACTCAGCCAGTGGTTATCTCTCTTTATGTCGGGACTCATTCACTGATTTCCTTCTGGCAACCTCATACCTCTTCGGAACCAGAATGTGGATCTTTCCTTATTTTCAACAACTTGCCTATGAATGTTACTGCGGAAAATCCTTTCCTTCAGCCTCTTGATCGCTTGGGTTACTCTGTGCCCAATTACTTGCATCTGAAGCGGCAAAGTCAAAACCGGCGGCGGAGCCGCCGTTAACCCTTAGTACTATTAATAGTTTAAATGTGCGCCCATTTAGGTGCATGCACCTTGCAAGGAGAGAGCCGAGGCTTTGGATCATAATCTTATGGAGTGGGAATAGCGAGTGCCTGACATTTCAATGAGTCCCGGAAATGACCAAGTCAAATGAGAAGAGGTTTCTTTTTTGGCGATTAAATCAACTGGTGTCCCCAGCAAGATGTCATAACATCGAGTCTCATTGCTGCTTTTCAAGCAATAGAAGCACGCGATTCATGCCCCTTCATTAAAAGGAAGGACTAGACCCCGCTAAGATGCGGTGAGGATGCACTTACTGCTCACTCAGGCTGACCCATAAATTGTCTCTTGACATTCTCCCGCCTAGGGAGTGGGCTTTGTCAGCTGCTCAAAGAATTGTATAGCTTGCTCTCACTGACACGACGGCACGGAATTTGTCTGCTCATAAGATGTGTAAAATAATCACCGTTAAATTGCGCAGTAGCTAGCTACTAAAAGGCACAAAGTTATAAAATAGTGGATGCAAGAAAACGTGAAAAGTTGATATTGCTGCCAACGAGAACAATGCGAGCTGTTCAAGATGAATCAAGAAGTTCAAGGCTTCAGTATGCCGAAAGCTGAAAGTTTAAAAATATATGGGACTAAAACGGGAGACGTGACTTACATTACCACCCGTAGAAGCCACCGTAGTAGCCGGGGTAGCCATAACCGTAGCCATAGCCGCCAAATAGGGGACCCCACTGCCCGGCCTGACCAGCCTGACCAGCCTGCCCAGCTTGAGTCGCTTGATGAGCCTGTCCGCTTTGTCTGGCACAAAGGGGAACATTAGCACGCGGGGTCAATGCTGATCAGCGAGAGTACTTACTGGGCCTGGACATTCTCGGAGGCGGGGCTGGCGAAAACACCTGCACCGAAAAGGCCATGATCAAAGGATCAGGGGAAGTCAGCTTCTTGGCACTTTCGCCATGAGAGATGCGGCGAATTCTCACCAGAGCAGACAGCGAGGGCAGCAACGAAAACGGTGAATTGCATGGTGAGGATAAAAGGTTGTTTAAGAAATGAAGCAATGAGCCTGTCAAAGCGCTAAATAGGTGATTATGTCAAGTTATGGGGGTAAGAAAGCTGAAGGGTCGAAAGCGGATGAAGAAAGAAGGAGGGGTGCAGCGGATGGCCTACCTTTATGTCTTTCCAGCTCCAACTCTGGCCGGCCTCCATCATGGCTAGCTGCCTCGCAAGACACAGTGACTCTTCCCTCGTTTCACGCTCGCTGGTCAATAAACTCCGCAAGCGTCGTGCTTCCGCGGTAGATCGAGGCTGAGTGGCTTCTACCACACTTCAGACTCCGCCCGGCCCAATATGGTGTGGGTTGACTTCCTCAATTGAGCCGAACGCTACGAATGGACAGCCCAATGTGGGCACACCGCTCGACTGACTACTTATAACAACGCGCAAGTAGCCGAGGCTTTGCCGCGGGTGGATCTGATTCCCGTCTGCTTGGCGAAAAACCGCTCTCCTTCGACTCAGCATGAAAAGGCATCAACTCGGCCAGCTGCCAGCTGGTGTGTCATTATTTCGGAGCCAACACGTACTGCCGCGCACTAGAGAACTTCCATCTGGTAATCATTTTGTAAATATGTGGTCGCCAGCCTCGTAATCCCAAGCTCCACACTGTTAATGT
>SMGU01009820.1:0-12264 GCA_004348175.1 Puccinia novopanici
AGGTGATTTTTGGGTTTTTTGGGTGGTTGTGGAGTTTTGTGGAGTGCTGGTTGGGGCCGGTGGTATTTGCTGAATTTGGGTTAGTTTGTGTTTGATATCAGGTTGCCTGATTTTTCAGGCTAACAGGCTGGGTGTGAACTCAATTTTGACCTGCGACCCCTGGGGGTTTGGGTTTTTTGGGTTGAGGGGGCGGGGGAATGCTGCACCCATCTTTGCGCAGCAGTTTCTGTATCTGCAACCCATGTGGGGTGCTTTTGTTGGGTTGCGGTGGAAAACTACACCGGCAACCCAATTTCACGCAGTTGGGGAAAAAAAGGCCATTAGGGCCACAACCCACCCCGTGCAGGTGTTTTTTGAAGCCGCAACCCACCCTGCCATCACAAGGAGGACGGGGGTGGGTCGCGGCTTCAAACAGTGTAAAGCTCAAAAGTGTCAATGAAGACCTTTTTCTGAGTGTTGAAAGGGATGAATGAGGATACCTCTGCCTTTCTGTGATTCTAGACACTAAACAAGCCCCCCAATCTTGGATTGGAAGGTTTAATAAAATGATAGGAGGGGGTGTATCAAGATACTACTGTTGTTGAGAAGTGGGTTATGAGAATGGGTGTTGTAAAGGTGATTGGTGAGAGGGAGAATTGAACAGAGGTTGGTGGTGATAAAGAGGTTTTATGAGTTATGAGTGATGATGAGTGTTGATGGTGATGAGTGGTGATGATGATGAGTGGTGAGTGGTGAGTGGTGTGGGAGCAAGTGCTCCAACCAGGGATTGAACACAGGTCCTAGTGATGGGGGTATATGATTTACGAAAGCGGTTTAGTTTTAAAGGGGAAATAGCCTAGTGGTAAATGAACCTGTTAGACCTAGGTCTTGATCAGGACTTGAACCAAGGGCCTTATAAAAGGGTTTATATGGTGTAATAAGAGTTATAATTTCTGATTAGGGGTTTATGTGACTGTAAAACTACTATATTGGGTGGCTAATAATATTGTAGAGTGACCAGATGGATAGTGTTATAGGGGATAAGGTACTATTGTGAGTCTGATGCCAGGATCTGGTGAGGAAGGGGAAAAAAACTGGGGGAGAGCCTCCTTAAATAGACAAGAGTGAGTGAATTTAGCTACAAGGGGGACAAGTACAGTACACAGCAATGAGGCTGTGTCTGCACTGCTTCTGCATATCCATAAGGCTGTGCTACAAGAGTATGTAAATAAGTCTGGTGTAATAGAGGGGAGTATAAAATATGGAAAAAGACTATAAGAGGCTGTGATACACTGCTTCTAAACAGCCATGAGGCTATGATAAGAGGTATGCACATAAGAAGTGTAAAATATGAGGAAGTATAAAATAAGAACCAATGCACAGCCATGATGCAGTGTGCATGAGGCTATGTTGTGAAGGCTGTGTTGTGCTGTGCAAGCTGTGTTGGGCTGTGCAAACAGTGACAGGTGAATGATAGGGTTTTGATTGTTGTTGTGTAGCTGATGGTGGCCAAGGGGATATGTTGATTAACCGTAGCTTCTGATCCAAGGGTTTTAAGGAGTTTCCATCCAAGGTGACCAGGGGGTAATTTGTGCCGTAGAGTCCATTTCTTCCATCAGATTTTGTGATTTGTCACCTGTTGATTGAGAAATAAAGAAAAGTGATGGAAAATAATGGAAAAAATAATAGAAAAGAAATCATTTTTAATTTTTAACATTTAAGAATACCACAACGGGTGGGTCGCATGTCAAACACCCTAAATTACAAGGCAAAAGTATCACAGAATAAAGCAAAACCTGATCAAAAATCTCAGGGCCACAAAAAAATAGGTAAAACAATATAAAAATAGACATAATTAATTAAAGTGGTTCTGATGAATACTGGAACTTGTTAAATAAAAATTAAGTTGTTATTTCCTTTTTATTCAGCAGAATAAAACTTTGCAGAATTTTTTCCTTGGGGAATATCAGGTATGGTTATATCACCTCTGTGCTAAAAAAACATTAGATATAGCCTCATTTAAGCTGTAGTAGCAGAAATCCTTTCAACAAGTCTTCAAAGTTCAAGTAAAGGTTTTAATTTCCCAAATTTCCCTCATTAAAAAGTTTTTTACTAGTTTATAAAATCCTAATGATCAAATACTTCCATTTCCATGATATTTCCCTAATTTTTTTTTATCCCTGTTACTCAGGACTTGGCCTTAGAGGCACCTTAAACACCCCTGATTTATTTTCCTACTTGATCCTTTTTCTTTTTCTTTTTCTTTTACAAAATTCTCAAAATTATCCATAAAATTAGAAAATTTCCCTACAAAAACACAAACTATATCTTTTATATATTTCTACTTTCTTTTTCAGCACTTGTAGCTGGAGAAATATTATTCCTGGGATCAAGATGGCCAACTGCAAATGTTCCTTAACTTTTTATTAAATCAGTTCATCTCAACAAATGTTAACCAGGTTGAGTGCATCCAATATTATCTAGGATGAAATCAAACAAGTTAAGCTTTTAGGTAGTGCACAGGAAATTCAGGCCTTTCCCAAGCAGGTTTTGAATGCAGCCAATCAATCAGTGAGATTTATTTTTACCCTTATTGATGGCTTTACATCAGGGTGAAAATTTGAAAATTTGCTCAAGCTCCTAACATTTGAGCTGGGATGCACTTAATTAATGGTATGCCAATTAAATAAAATAAAAAACAAGCCCTGACATCTTGATTTTAAACATCCTTAATCTCAAGGGGCTTGAAGACCATCCAAATTAACAGTGAGGTAATTACATTTCAGGTGAAATGAAGCTAATTCTATGGTAAATCCAGACCATATACTCAGTAGAAATTGAGGTGTCTCTTTGATCAGGAAAACAGGTCCATTCTCATAATTGGGAATTATTACAAAAATAATCATGGAGCTTCAACTAATGTTACTAAATGCCACCTCACATGTATTCTGCTCCAATTTTTTATAGTGAAATGTGGTATTTTATCTCTTATATTTCTGGCCATGATGTGTTTCAACAATTATGGGTTGGGTCTTGAAAAATAACTCACACTCAAATTATAATAAATTTCTGATATTTTCCCAAGCTGTTATGCTGTGGTCATTTATATGCAGCAATATGCACTCAAAGCTGCCTCATCACCCCACACATTGAGCACAGTTCAACAACTCCTCAAGCACCCATCCTCAGCTCAGTATCCTGTTCTTATCTTTTCTCTATCACTCTTATCTCAGAAATCAGAAAATTCTTATTTTCCCTTACAAAAAAAAATGAGGATAATTCATCAGGACCTGGGTTCAATTCCCTCCCATAAAATCATTTTCTGTGAGGACCTCATTTCAATTCCTGGTTGGAGTATCTTTCAAACATCTTTTCCCCTTATAAGTCTTCATCAAAATACCTCATTAAAATACCTCATCACACTCTTTCATCAAACTATTCATTCTTCACTCACCCTTATCAGTCAAATGTCCCTTTCACTTCACTTTTCATCAGAAACTCTCAACAAAAAACTCTTCAATCAAACAGTTCATCTTGAACACATTATCAACCACAGAGGTAATATCAACATACCTGACATTCCATATCAACATACCTGACATTCCCCAAGTAGTTACAATGAAATAATTACATGATTAATATTGTTAAATTATGTAATAAGTGGTTAAAATATTAATATTTAATATTATATTACTTTTACTATACTTTATTAGAACAAACACAGTACAATTAATATAATATACGTACCACAATGAGTAAATTACATGACAAGAAAAGTACTGAAACCTTAATAAACTTTAACACCTTGATTATCAAGTATTATAATAGGTTTTTCCTAGTTTTGTATGAACTCAAAAGTTTTTGTTTAGTTTTGCCAAGTTTTGTTCTGTCTACACACATTTTGTCCTATTATTTTATATTTTATTTTACCTTATTCTATTATTATATTTAGCCATAAAATATAACATAAAATAACTTAACTTAAAAAATAGGCGCCTCAAATATGCTTATAAATATTATAATTGATAACAATTAATTATTTAAAGCTTAAGCCCATCATTTGATCTGTATCACATAATGAGGCGTCAACAGGAAGGAGTTAACAAGTTGTTATCAATCTTATTCCCATCAAATGATGTGCATTAATTGGAAGTTAATTAACATCATTAATTTGAGCGCCAACAGGAAGGAGATAATAAGTTCTTAACAACTTTATTCACATCAAAAGATGTGTATTAATTAAAAGTTAATTATTGTCAGCCTCCTTGATGCCAGGAACTGAATTCCTCTAGCTACAAGGGCTGCAAAAGCGGAAGGGATGGATAGATAGAGTTTAGAAAGTTATTTTATGGAGATTTTAGATGGATAGCCCAAAGTATAAGGGGCTAGAAAATTAGAATAAGAAATGCACCAAAAGTGCCACAAAAAGGGAAAATGAGGAGGGGCCTGCTAAGCAGGGGTTTTTATGGTGCCCTCAAAGTCTAAAGCCTGATAAACAGGGTTTCTAGACAAACTGGGGCCTGAATATCAGGGTTTTATAAGTTTCCCAGTGATAAGTGTGGTGGAATCTTAGCAGGAACAAGGACTTACACTAATATTCCTGCAGAAGAGATTCCAAGAAAGGGCCACTGGATGAGGTTAATGGGGTGTGTTGGTGGCTTGGAGACAAAATGGAAGGCTTTTAAGAGCACTGGTAATTCCTACAAGACTGCACACTAATATTGGGATTAGTGGAGAGCACTGAGTAGAACACTTACTGGTGGAAAAAGCTGGAGGAAAGATTCCAGGGGAGGAATAGCTGCACTTATAAGCCTGTTCTGTGACCCTGAAGACGAATTCAGATTGCTGTTAATCATCTGGTAGCTTCTAGGGTGGTCCCTTGTCTTTCTCTTTGACAGGTAGACATTTCAATATGTTTCATATTGAGGCATTTTGTTGTATTGTGGGATTATTCCTACTAGTTTATTTATTTCAAATTTGTGGGAATATTACATCATTCCTGGCGCTTAAAATAGATTCATTTTGAATTGCTAATTCAAAATAGTTTCAACTGTATAGGATGGGATCTTTTCTCATAGTACATTACTATTTTTAACTACATATTTTATATTCTCATCCTTCTTAATTTTTGTATTATATATGTTTTGTATTTTTTGTTTATGTATATGTTTATTAGCTTTATATTTTCTTCTAAAGGGTGTGTAACATGTTTGTGTAATGTAGTAGACATGTTATGAGTCCTCAGATATTTTTCTAAGTCCCTAAGGTTGCCTTGGTAAAAGGTTTGAAGGGGTGAATTTATAGGAATACCTTCCAAGGATGACCCTAGGTTATTTTAGATAGAGAATCCATTGGTTTAATTATTTTATCATAATATTTTCTAGTTTTCATGATATATTTATATTATTTCTATTTTTTGGTATATTTTGCTCTATGTAAGCTTGTCTCTAAATAGTAGCAAGCTGACAATTATCATCATTAATTTTGAGCGCTGCCTGGAAGGAGATAACAATTGTTTTGTTAACTTTAACAGCATCAGTGATGTGTACTTTAATTTAAAGTAAATTACCATCATTGATCTGTTAATATTAACCTAGTAATAATCCAAGGGATTAACATTTGTTGATCTTGATCCCAGGGCACCTCAAAGGTCCCACAAGGAAGATATTGGGTGCTTCTGAGTGTCTTGTTAAAATATTTAAGCACCAGCTTCCTCTGGTAAATTCCCCCAAGCCTACCAGTCACTCAGAAAAGTGCATTCAGCCACCAGATATTATTATAACTATCTACCAGACAATCTATAAATTATCCCAGCAGCCTTATTTAGTGTTCTTGCCACTGGATCTCGCATCCACCATCATCCACACCACTTATTGTCTGCCCTGAATACACCTGTAGTGACTTATATAAGTCTTGAAGCGCATCTGAACTACTACAACCAGTTGTTAGTTGCACTCCAACCCTTATAAAGGCCCAATGACGTAAGTACAAGTTACTTACAACCTCAAGAATATTCCCTGACTGTCTCAGCAGGAAGAATCCACATATACTTACGGGATTTCCCTCCCTGAAAAGGTTGAGAAGAAGCTTTGCAAGATTTAAATACTTGAAGCTAATTATCATTAATAATTATTATTCATAGGAATTAACCCTTACCATCACCAAATCAACACAAGTCCATCACTCATAGCACAACCAGTGCTCTTAAATCACTTGGTTAGTAGCATAGAGGGTGACAAACATCCTCTAACATGTTAATAAAAGCTGCCAAGCATATCTTGGTGGTCTTGTTTTCTGATAGCATAGAAAGGCAGAGCTTGCAAATTCATCATACCGTTCTGAATTCAGAAAAAGTCTCTTCAAATAACTTTTGATTCTTCCCAAATTTATCTAAGTTTGGTTTCATCTTGATACACAATACATGCTTTTTTCTATGTTGGAATCAATACTTTGCAATACAAATAAACTGTGTGTATCCAACAATTGACTCAACCTGGTAAAAATCGGTTAATATAAATTGATATTATATAATTCTGAGGGGCTTGCTTTGTATTTAATTTGATTCAGTTCATCTCAACCAATCTCAAATAGTTTGAGTACAAAACAGATCAAATAGGTTGAATAAACTCAGATCCAGCAGTTCAATTTCAACCCAGGTATGCTTTCTGGTAAACAAAAAAACATGATTCAAGGTCTCAAGGTCTTATCATCAGCATCAAGAGAGCCTTGTACAATATGAATGATATGATGTATGAGAAAAAGAAGAGAATAATAACACAAAGAGAGTTTAAACTATATACATCCAATATTCTTGATTAGGTTTCATATTTTGCCTTTCTCACTAAACCCGATTGATCTGCACCCGCAGTTGGTTGGAAATGAACCACTCAAACTTTTAAGTTAAAATTTCAAGCTCTTGTTCTTGACATCAATATTTTGTTGTATATTTGCTGCAAAAGATCCACCCAATCTTCTTCATGAGAATCTGGCATCATTGGGCCTTTTCAGTACATTGACTCACTCACAATGAACATTAGATCTGTGATCAGATTTCTTTCACTTGCTTAATACTTTTTTTTTTTTGCTAAGAGTGCCTCAGCTTTGTCTATTGATCCTGCCTGTACAAGAAAGTTGTACTTTGGTTTATCTGGGTGGGAGAATATGATTTCAATCATGAGCCTTCCTGAATTTGACATCCAAGTCTGGTCAAAAGGTGCTTATACTCTTGTGGGTATCCATTAATATACATCAGACATATCCTGCCAGCAGTAAAAAGCTGTTCCATGTGTTCCTCCAAAGAAATAGTACTTTATGCATTATTAATAAGAGTTGGATTGGGGACCAGGGTATTACAGGGTCTTACCTTCCGGCCATCTGACATGATACGTGTGCGGTGCAATGCTGCGAAAGGGTGTGTTGTTTCGTGGGAAAAGAAGAGGCGATATGATTATTTCATCAGCTGGCCCGGCGGGACTTATACATTAACCTTGACACGGGTTGTTGGTGTGGTGGCTAGTCATCAGCTACGTGGAAGAGCGGAAGAATCACTGGCGTATATCTCCTCCCGACTCCAAATGTGGAGTTTGCACACCGGACAGCAGTGGGTATGGTGTAAGCAGATCATGACGTCATGGCTGATGGCAGTGTTACGGTAGATGATCGGCGGCGGTTGAAAGAGGGTGTGCCTAATTTTGGAGGGATTCAACTTGACAAAGACACTGACCAACAACTCTTCATCCTCTTGACCATACTCATAATAATCAGAAAACTACTACTACCTCACATCCAACAAGATGGTCTGTCAATGGTAAGTCCAACTGGCCTGCAGATGGGTCTAAGTATCTCGCTCAGTCAACACTTGGAACGTTGCACCACCCCTCATTGTATTCTAGGGAACCTTGGACACAGTACGACTGCAATGCCGTCGTAGAATACGAAGGCCATCGCTACAAGATTGTCCAGCCTCATCAGTCCGAGCCTAACTGGCAACCCCCCGTGGTCCCGGCACTCTGGTCTCGATTGCCCGAGGAGGCTCACCATCACCACCACTCTGGTGGCCAAGAGCAACAATACAACCAAAACCAAGGCTTCACCGACCAATCTGCGGGTGGTGGTGGCGCTAATTGGGGCCAACAAAACAATGCCCAATCTGGTATCTTCAATCCTCGAATCACTTTGAGGTTTTGGAATTACATGACTCTAATCGAATTATTTTGCTTTCATCCGTTAATGATCATCAGGCGGTTGGGGTCAAGAACAGCACAATAACAACCAGCAAGGATATCAGGGCCATCAAGAACATGAAAAGAAAGAAGAAAGTTGGTTGGATGACGCCAAGAAGCACAAGCTCGAAATCGGGGGTGGAATCCTAGGTGCACTAGGTTAGCACCATGATTCCCTGCGTCTCCTTCCCTCCTTGTTTCTGGAAAAAAATTAATCTGGTTCTTTTGGTTTGTTATAGCCATTGGGGGTGGTGTCTACGCTTACAGTAAGCACAAGAACTCTGAGGTTGAAGAAGCCAAAAGACAAGCCTGGTTGAATGAATCGAGCCGTGAAAAATGGCTCGAGGGTGCCCATGCGCACACCCAACACTAGTAAGCGCCTTTTTATTTTCTTCCCCGTGTATCTGCTTTGTGGGCTGAATCTCCTTTTTTTTTTTTTTTTGCCTTCTGGAAGCTATTCGGGGGGCCAAAGTCCACCTGTTTACTGGATGTTGGTGAATAGAAGCGACCCCATTCCTAATAACGCTATCGAAGGTGGTCGTGAGGGAGGCCACTCGTTGTACATTGGTAGAACTTACTACAAAGGCGGCTTACATGTCGGAAAAGTCTCGAACCATCTGGGTGGTTGCGTGATCGGTTATGCCGGAAAAGAGCTTAACGATTTTGATAAGTTTGAGGTGAATTTACCTTTTTTTTTCTTTGTGATCGATTGGAGATCTGGAATTGTGAGATGGCAAACTAATCAACATCCTGGGAAAGATCTTGTGTGGTGATAAAAATGCGGTGAGATGGGTGAACCACTCCTCAGGCCATGGAGTTATTCAGGCACAAGGCTGGCAACCTGTGGATGGAGGGCGAGAGGAAGATGGAAGGCAAGTTACTGATCAATGTGCAAGAAGTAGTCTACACAACAGCCTGATGATTCTAACCTGATTTGGTTTGGTTTGGTTTGCATGGGCACAGATTCTTGTTTGTCTGTCAAGTTCTCCATGAAGGAGGTGTACATCCTTGCAAAGCCCAAGATAATACCGACTTTGCTATCTTTACTTATGGAGGTGAGGCGTCTTCATTTTTGAAAGACCAATTTCCTCTGAATCTCCCCCTGACCTGATCTCATTGGCCGGCTTATAAATTGTAGGCAAAGAAAAGACCTCTCAAGAGTTCAACATCCTAACCTACGCTTAAGAGACGACAGTTGCACGAACACTGTTTTGATCTCTCCTATTCTCCTCCGCATCGGACCATCATCATGGTCGTTCTGTTATATATGTTATTTGCTTCCCACCGTCTGCTCAGCTAAATACAAAACCCCTGACTCCTCTGTACTCCATAAAGGCAATACATGAAGCCCAAAAATGCGAATTCTTTTCTTTTCGTGACTGTTTTCAAGAAAGAACGCAGCCATCACGTTTGTTTTTGGCGCTGGCTTCGTGCCGGTAGTCAGTCTCCTCGCGTTATACGCTTTCACACTTCAGACGCACCCAAGCGTGAGCTAATAGCAAGTGCTTTTGATGTGGGATTGTTGACAAAAACTTGAGGTTCTCAGCATCTTACATAAGCCTCTATCTGGCATTCTGTGTAACTTGAATGGATAACTCTCGAGTAACTCTGTGAATGCTGTTGAATATCAAGTCACTTCTAGGTGGAAGAGAAACTGGGGGTGCACCAAGTCACGCCGTTGTTCAAGGCAGACCGACCAGCAAGAATTTCAGATTACAAAAAAAAAAAAGAGAGAAAGAGGAGCAGGGGGGGAGACTATTTTTTAGAGGCAGGAGCAGGTTTTTTCAAGCCTTTGATGTTTTTAGCGTTTCCGATGCCGTAGAAAGACTGGGTGGATTCGCCGGAGATCCACTGGAGGTCGTCGATGCCGAAGCCGTGTTGATCGAGGAGGTTTTGGTTATGGTTTTGGGTAGAGGATGTGAGCGGAGGACGTTGTTGGTGGTCGGAGGGAGCAGACTCGGTGGTGGTAGTGGAGGAGGGAGGGGAAGAAGGGTCAGACGGAGCGTTGGCGGCGCCATATCGCCGGGCAAAGCGGCCCATCCTGCCCGACTGGTCTTGGTCGGCGACGTCGCGGGCGAGCGAGGGGTTCCACAGTCCGTGGTTGGTCACGTCTCGGGCGAGGGTAATGGTGGGTCGGGGCGACCTGGTGGTGAGATAAAACGACGAGCCGTCCGCCATCGTCACCTACATAAAAACACACGAAAATGGTTTTTTTAGAGTTATAAAAAAAAAATCCCCGTCATTGGCATGCGTGGGCAGGAGGGACAGGAAAAAAAAAAGAGAGAGAGAGAGAGAAGGGACCCACCCGGTTGACGAAGCTTGCGGGCACCGGAGGGACGAGCAGGGTGGGCCCTTTATCGGGGCGAGGGAAGGCGCGACGCAGGTTCTTTTTCTCGCGCCGGTTGAAGGCGGGGGCCAGTGGCTGGACGGGGGCGGGCGGTGGAGAGGCGGCGTGGGCGTGGGCATGGAGAAGGCGTGGCGGGCCAGGTGGGTGGTGGTGCAGCGACGACGACGCCAGACTCCGTCGCCCCTGAAATCCGCCCGCTGCGAAAAGTCCTCGAACGCTCATGCTTCCCGTCTCGACTCCCGAATTATCGCTCTCTGCTGCCTCCACCGTTATCGTGTTGTTCGATTGCCGCGGTGGATGTCCTGCGAATGTCACATCTCCCACTCTCTGGAACCCCAGAGTCCCTGTACCTGGTCCTTCGGTCGGCGCGACCGCGCGCACCGACGGCAGACCAACAACCTCCAGGAAGGACACAACAAAACCCTCTCGCCAAGCCTCCCCCTACAGCGGGGGATTAGAGAAGGCAACATGGGCAGAATGGCTCACTTGAAATAAAAGGCATACTCATTCGCCATCATGGGTCCGCCTCAAATCATCCTCTTCAGATATCCAAAAAAAAAAGAAAGGGCATATTGCCAGAAACTTAATTGAGCTAAAAAAAAGTGTGGGTTTCTTTCAGTGTGTCTTTGCCAACCCAGAATGTGAAAAAGAGAGGCATTCAACATTGGAGTCAAGTCCAGCTGTCATCCTGGAATCATCTCTTTTTCCTGCTTGGTCACACCCATTCATCCTGTACTTGTTGCAGCCTTTTCCAGGTTCAAAGTTGGCTTCAATGGTCACAGATTTCAAATTAAAACACACCACTAACATGCCAAACAAAAGCACATCTTTCATTCAAAAAAAGTAACATGACATTTCTTCCCCTTTGATTGATTTCAATTTTTTTTTTTTTTGAAACACACAGCAGGACTCGGGCACAATTTGTACTTAGATACTTCCTAGTACTAGACATAAATTTGTTGATACTTTTTCTTTTTATTTTTTTATTTTTTTTTTATTTTTTTTATTTTTTATTTATTTATTTTTTATTTTCTTTTTTTCTTTTATTTATTTTCTTTCTTTCTTTCTTTTTTTTTTTGTTGTGGATGGTTCATGAGTTTTTTGTTCTCTGTGATATGAAATCTGTGTGTTATAACAAGTATTTCATATGACAGCTCTTTGATATAACATCTCTGTTATATAACAGTGCTGTGATATAGCACCCCTGTTGTATAGAAGCTATATTACATAACACCTATGTGATATGACAGATCTGTAATTATACAACATCTGACATGACAGATCTTTTATATCATACCAGTATAGCAGCTCATTATCTGATGCTTAGCTGATATATTATACCAATCCAGGAAAAGAAAAACTGCCAGTTTGTCAATCACACTTTCCCAATTGGGAGTATAAGCTGCAAGCCACCCTAAAATTCAGATGAAAAAGATAAGACCTAGATCAATACGTGTATCCTCAAGTGAGTGCCTATTCACCAGGGATGTTTTGCTGGCACTTGCACGCAAGTTCTTTCACTTCACTTTCTTGAATAACCTGTTGGTAACTTGGGGTATGTAGGTCTGAAGTACCTTACAAGTCAGGTTGAACTCAGGATAAAGTTGGTTGTAACTGGTGTTGATGTCAAGCTCAAAAAAAACCTGATTTGTTGCCCAGGTCAAGCTTTTATCATCCTCTACTCATCAATAACTTAGATCTTCATGACACCTGACA
>SMGU01009821.1:0-20160 GCA_004348175.1 Puccinia novopanici
TTTTTATTTTTATTTTTATTTTTATTTTTATTTTTATTTTTATTTTTATTTTTATTTTTATTTTTCTTTTTATTTTTCTTTTTCTTTTTCGTTTTCTTTTTCTTTTTCTTTTTTGTCACCCATCTCTTTTCATGAAGTAGGCTCCTTTTTTGAAACAGATAAGATGTGTCTTTTGAGAAATTTCCCCAAGGAAAATCTAGAAAGGCATGTATTCCATATTTTAATTGCAGAGTACAAATATTAAGATATGCTTTTCCTGGCATTTACTTCAGCCCAAGTCATCAACCAAAATCACTAATGAGTTACTGCAAATTGATTAAAGAGCTTTGAGAGACAAGTGCAGGTTAATCTGTATGCATAAAAAATCGAGCTAAAACCTTGAATTTAATACAAATGATCATGATTGTACTACTCTTCATTGAGTTTTGGAATAATTGGGAACTTCTGGCTTGAGAGAATATCTGGTCTATGTGTGATTTTTTATTTTTATTTTAATAGACAAGAATAAATATGCAAGAATAATTTAATAAGAGCATCAGTCTCAAGTGCTGCTAGTGCCTGTCCTTGAAGTATAACTCAACTCGAAGTTTTTCTCCTTTCAATTGGACCAAGGGTACAATCAACAAAAACAACGCCGCCTGTATACTAGTTTTCAGAGAATCTTGTGTCAGAACCAAACATGGATCTCCACGACCGTAAAGACTTTAGCAGCGAGTATCTGAGTATCTTACGCTGCTTCACACCCGAATGATTGAAGTGCCCCTTTCCTGGAAGCCCACTCGATTTGAAAATATGGAACAGCAAACCCGCCCAAAACTCTCGCCTGGCTCAGAAGCCTTTTTTTACCATGGTAAGTTTATCTATCTCAGATTTATCTAATTAAGCAACTCACGCAGATATTTCACCGGGAAAAAAGAACTAATTTATTGAATGATCAAAGTTAGTGTCACTAATTTCTCTTTATATTCCAGCTCAAATAGTCCAGAGAAGAATTGAGATGAATCACCGAGTTGTTTAAATAGTTCACTATATTATGAAGCAATCAGAGGTATCATATTAATTCAGGGTTTTCAACCAATTTGGAATCAAGAAATTTGAACATACAACTAGCCACGGTCGTGATCATGATGCCAACTTCGGCCATGCCCCAGCCGAGAACGACAGCTACTCTGTATTGATATTGAAGAAAATTAAAAAAATGAGAACCAGCTGAAAGAAGCGAGATAGAAACTAGAATTCGTATGAAGTAAAGAGCTCACAGATTCCACTTGTGCTGAAATGCTCCACCAAGAACGACGAATCCAACCACAAGCAGGGGAATTCCAGCGTACATAGTCCTGAAAACGCAAAAGATGGGAAAGAAATAGTTACCAAGTTGATTGTCATGAGTCCAAAGCAAAGAGATCTAAATGTGACAAACCACAGCCTCATTTCTGGCTCAAAAATTCCGCGATTTCGGTAAGTCAAGATTGAGACTGTCTTATCATTCAAATATCTACCAATAACTTCTCCCAATAAGACTGCAACTACTGGTGTAGCATCTGTAATATTCTCATATCCGTAGTGATTCAGTGGCTGTCATTAGCACAAGGAAATGTGAATTTTCCTTACAAAGGGATGCGACGACAACTTGGGAAAGTCCGTAGCCTAGCGGCGGAGGTGAGGAAGTGAAGACAACTATTGGAGAGACCCTTTTTATTAGCATTGGAATTGAATATTGTGATAATCAGCTCCGGTATATCATCTCTGACTTACCGTTGGTAACGTTAATTCCAATAGCAAAACCGAAGATAGCACCCTTGAAAAACCACATGCGAAAGGCCACAACTCAACTCCACTGGAACACTCAAATCATTCATAAAACTTGCATACCGTGTAGATTAGGAGGGATAGACAATGCGGCTTCGTTAGAAGCTTAAAAGTGGGCATAATCGCTTGTTTCCAAGAGCATCTCATATGAGCAGTTTTGTACCCGGTTATCCCGATGAGAGTCCTTAATCTCGAAGTGGGAGTAGCTCTGTCGGGGGAATCCGAAGCCAATGTAACATATCTATCATAAATTGTCTCGTCGACAAATAATGCAATGAGAAGCACGACGAGGATTGAATAAAAGCTGCCGATCGCGTATGCCCAACGGTAGTTCTGACGTTTACAAAGAAAATATGTGTCAGTAAATCTTTTCAAATGGAATTGACTCGGAATGATCATCCGCAAACGCTCACGATATTTTCCACGAGATAGCCGAAGAGCCCTAAAAAATATTTTTAAGCTACGACGTTTATAGCAGGTGGAAAGCCTCTGAACTTACAAGGAGACATGTACGGTGATACGAGAAAGCCAGCACCCCAAAAGTTGAGCTGATAATTAAATGGTGATTCGTCAATAAGCCATCATGCCACACCAGACGAGCTTTTATGCGGATGAGGAACAGGAATAAGTTGCCAATTCACCATTCGTGCTTGTAAGTGAAAGGGGTACATGTCTGGAGCAGTCGGAAAAAGATTATCAAATTCCTCGTTCCGTTCTCGAAAGAACTAGCCGAAAGAAACCGCGCACCAGTCACAGCTAGGAGCCCCGTAACTTGTGGAGCAGTCGAGAAAAAAGCATTCAAGCAGCGCATCGCTTTGGCAATCCATCAATTAATAATTCAGTCAACGGATTGTTTTTTTTTTTGGCAGAGTTAGTCTTGAGAATTCCCTTCTGAAGACATTTCCAAAAGCTATCTCACCAGCAAAGGTACTCAGGTTCGGCGCAAAGGTACAGCCAATCAAGAAAGCCAGGCCAAACACCTGAGACCAAAACAAAATCTGGAATTTGTATTGCGGGACAGGGAGGAATTCAATCTGTGCTGTCCAGCAAGAAGAGGTTTGTTCTAGTCAGGAATACCTACCGGAAGCCGGCCATAGCGCTTTGCTAACATGACAGCGATGAGTCCTCCAGGCCCCAGGAGGAAAATTGACCAACTGATGAGGGTGGTTACAGTTAACTGCATAATTAAGCAAGATTGAAGAAGTCTCGACATACTTCGAAGACACGTTGTTTACCTCGCCTGGTGTTGTTCGATATTCCCTCGCTAAGGGAAAGAGGCAAGCAACCCCTATCCCGCTGTCAAAGTCGGGTATCTGTGCCAATGATACTTAGCCATCTTTAGCATCCTAGGACTAGGGAGAAATCCACGCCAAGAAATCAGAGAGACACTAACGAAAGCCGCCATGGTAGAAATTATCAAGTTCTTCAACTTTCGGTTTTTCGGCCAGTTCTGAGGATCGTGCCGATCGTCACTTGGCTGAGGCCATAAAACGACTTTACCCGTCTTGTCAAGTTTCAACTGGGACGCCAAAGCCTTACCGAGCTTTGGAGGAGATCAAAATTAAAACTCTGCGTAAGTACACACTATCTTATCATCATCATCACACCTGCCAACTGTTGGGAGATGAATGTCCAGTAAATATTTACTTCGACTTCTGCTTCTACAGGATCAACAATAACCCTCCCAGACCCCGTCTCATACTCGTAATTAAGATCAATCAATGTTTTCTGATGTTTTGGTTCTGCAGCGGTGTCGTTCACAATCCTTTTCCTCCCATTGGGATTCGAGTCAACTTCCGGTTTTTCACCCATTCCAATCTGTAAAGCGAATAACACGAATCGCGCCACATTAGCCTCAACATCCTGAAAATCTTTAGAAACACCTTCTCACGGAAATATTGTAGGGGATCAATGACTTCGGTTAATTTAAGTAGATTGCTGACTTCCTCTGAGGAGGGAAGGGAGATAGACAAGGGCTAGTGGCTGGATCTAGATATCCCAACCGATTTAAGCTGCTAAGATATCCTCCCGCAAGGCTGATAGCCTAAGCGGAAATCTCTTTGATGGAAACACCAGGTAAAAACTGCTCTTGGCGAATAGAAATATTCCCTTTGAGGTGCCAGGTCATAATAGAGCTGCAGGAACGCATGAGGGCAGCAATTATTGGTGTGGCAAAACCAAGCAAGTCCGATTTTGGAGTGTAAATAAAGAATGAAGCTTGTGGAATAGCCAGGTCATATGACAAAGTTTATCAAGGCAGTTAATGAGTTTTGACACCCCCATCTCCACTTGTTATATATATATACCTGAGAAATTCTCAGCGGTAGCTCGTGCCCCACATCCGCTGGCTGGCGATACAGCTGCAAACAGCGGAGGAAGATGAGTCATGACCCTATCAAAATTGCCGATTTGTACGGGTTCTTTGACCAGTTTTGGCGAGACTTGAATATGCTTCAGGTGAACGGGTTTAAGGGCTTCATAGCCTTTCTTGTCGGCACTGATACTGGGCTAAATTTAACCCATATGATACGCAGGAAGACTTTCAAAGCTCGGGAACCGCGACAATGGTGATGGACAAGATTTTAACTCCATTCCAGCCGATCAAAACAAGAGAAACGTACCATATCGGTAAAAATGTGTGAGTTCCTTTCTGGTATCAACAGCCTTCAAGGCGGTGCTTGAAAGCTCAAAATTATGGAAAATTTTCTCAGAAACCTTCGATGGAAAAATTGTGGGTGTGAGGGTGGTTCAAGCGGTGCGATACTTCACGTCGATCCAGAGGAAGCCGGAACAGACCTTGCTTTTACTTGGCCCGGGAAGCCCCAAGATAAATAGTAAAAGTAAGAACGAGTAACCAAGGATGGGTATCCAGGGCAAGGAAGGCTGACTCACTCACCCAACTGATCCGCGTGCACTTTGCCACTCTTCATCCGTGATCTGGACGTGGGCGAGCTGGAAATGTATGATGACATCGAATCGCGCCGTGGAAACTTCAATGTGGCCTCAATGTAATGCAGGTTGAATTAGAGAGATTGCCGATTCGAAACCAGCTAACATTTGCAAATTTATTTCCGCGCCGTCGTCTGCAGAGGTATGAATGCAATCAATGGATTTCCTGTCCTCATGTGCGTAACAGCACGCATACAGCACCACCACCCAGGGACGCATAACTTCTCAATGTTGATGATGCTGTAGGACTACCCTTAGATATAGAAAGGCTACGAAGCGGAGTGAAATCTATACACGTCATTGTATGTACGAAAAGTCGCTCCTGCCATAAGGCTCGGAGGAGGTGCGACGGGACGCGTCATTACCAATTAGCACCTTGTCAGGTTAGTGTCACTAAGGCTTGGGGAATAGGCTTCAGCGTGTGCGTGATCAAAGGGCTTTCAAAAATTTATCCGGCTCCTCACTAGTATCGTTACACAAGATTCAGGTGAGTAGTGCGGAGCAGAGGCATCATCGCAATGCAGGCACCAAGCGTAGACCCTTGCATTGTTGACAAAATGAGGCATATGGTTTTTTTTCTCTGATTCTACCGGCATACCAAACCAGCTTGTCAGAGTCAACCCCTCTGATTTCTTGAACCTTCGTGGTCATCTCATGAAATGTGATTAATGCCAATCATGCACCGAATTAATAAAAAAAAAAAATCAAGTTGCCAAAGGCGCAATTCACGGCAGGTTTTGCCAGTGTTCCTTCAAGCCGACTCACAAACTGAGATACATGCTTGAGGAGGCTTCGACATTCTTGGCCAAATCCTTTCCCCGATCTAACATAGATCCTGTAAAATTGAGGTAGCAGTCAAAAGTAGCAAACAATCCACAACTCAATCCCCTACACATACCATCCCATCCTCGCCATGAAGTTGGATGCAAGCTTGGCCAACATATTATGCTCCATATCCTCTCAGATGAGGATGAATAATTGCACAGTGGTAACTGCAAAAAACCAAGAATAGGCAAAAAAGAGGGCAAGAAATGTTCAGGAAAAAAAATGACATTGAAAGGAAAAATATATCATTCAAAAATTAAAGCTGAGACAAAGTTGAAAAATAGTAGATTGAAGAAGAAGAAGAGATTCCAGAACCTATCTACAAATCCCACCCCCTCACAAATACTCTGAATAAAGATTAAAACTGAGAATGAAGAAAAATAAAATGAAAAAATAATAAGGATAATGATTTATCAAAAATTTTAAAGAAAGAGAAAAAAACTAAAAAAAAAAAAAAAAAAAAAAAAAAAAAAATGATACAAAAAACTCAAATCAGTTCCAGATAAATCTGAAAAGAAAATGAAAATGAAACATTTTTTATCTCAACCTGATACAAGGTCAATTGCTTTGCTTGGAATGGATGCTCGCAATTGGTCTTAATACTAATCTGAAGCTTCCTCCAACAACTCACATCCTAACCAGTTGAACCAGTGATTTAAGTGTAATTGATTTTATTTTATATAGTAAGTTGACTCCTTGAACACTCACATCAATATTTTTGAACACCCTTCCCATGAGATAAATCATTGAAAAGTTATTCACTTGAAAAACCTCATTAAAACCCATCTCAATTGAATTTTCCCTCATAACATCTCTCACCACCATTTTCTGAAAAAAGTTTGAGCTGAGAAAGAATTCTTACTTTTTTTTTTCATGGAATAAAATACGCCCTTTCCTCAAAGAAAAGATGGACAACTGGGGATGATTGAAAAAAGTTGAGACAAATTATTCCAGCCCCCATAAAGATCAGCTCACCCCAAATCCTTAGTTGACTAAAAGAAGTTGACATGAAAATTTTCAATGGAGGATTTGAACTATTTTCAGAATCTATTCTACTAGTTGAGTTCTCTAAAGCCACTGTGTTGTGCTGTGAGTTCTTTATAGAGTTTTGGGAATGGGTGATGATGATGCTTTCCTTGAATGTTTAATTAAATCAATTCAATAGATTCAGTCCTCAATGTAGTGCATCTCAAATTAATGAAATCAAGGAGGGAAATGTAGATTTTATGTTTTTCTATTACTTCTGAGACAGCCAGGGAATGTTTGTGGCATTAAATGTAACTAATTAATTGGTTTTCAGAATCTTAATAGGTAATAGAATGATTGTAAAAATTGGAATAGTGAAACAAGAGAGCTTATATGGCCTTATAAAATTTACCACAGAATTCTGTTAACTAGAGAGGTTCTGCATGTATGGTGATGGATTAGGGTATTCAATGACAAGATCAGATCATATCTACTCGTGTTATTTATTTATAAATAATTTCATAAATAATCTAGTGCTGTTATGGAAATTTTCTGAGTGACTGATTGACTGGGGGGAAGTTACAGGAAATTTGAGGGCTTTGAATATCTTCAGGAATTCCTCTGATATACTCATGGGAAGTTATGAGAGACATCTGAGGTGCTGAGAAATATCAAAATAATCTAATCCAAATGAGACCCACTAACAATACAAATGCTTCACATCTCAAAAAAAAAAAATCAACCCCAATCAAGGCAAGAGGGATCAATTGGTAGAACCAGCCCCAGTGTCCCACATAGCTGGGCCTTCTGAATACCTCATGAACCCAAGACACCTCTTACCAACATATGTCCATATGAGTTCTTTTTTGAGCATACTAAAAGCCTGGCAAATGTGTACTAACATTTCTGGCAACACCACTCACCAAAGATTTGCCAAGGACAAAGAATGGGAAGAAAAACCCTCACTTCATCAACAACACTCAGAAATCAACAGAGCCACAAATATATTTCCATGACTTGACTGGATATGATTTGAATGTTTCCAGTCATTTTCACATTGTCAACATATCACCATCCGAGTTAAAAAATGACGGGATGGGGAGTGAATGATCCTAACACTTTTACATCCAATATGATAGCGCGCTCTTTTACAAATCCTTGAGGATTCTTTCAGCAGTGTTGAGGAGGATATCAGCATGAATTTTTTCGAACACCAGCATGGGCCTCAACCGAACAGTATGCTCGCCACATCTAACCAAAAAAAAGCGGGAGGGGGCGCAAGATTCAAAGCAAGGGGTGAGGTCAGTATTCTACGCGCGGGCGCAGAGCCAGCGTGAACAAGAACATACCCTCCCAGATTGACGCCGGCGAGTTTCATCTGCTGAATGAAGCGGTCCCGGGCTTCGAAGGAAGCGCAGTCGAACGCCAAGAAAGTCCCGCTCGTGTGGCCGCGCAGGTTGTGCATCTTCCCTCGGCCGACCGAGCTGGAGAGCTCGTCCAGCCCCTGGTAAAGATATTTCCCCACCGCATTCACATGCTCTACCAACCTACAATAGATCTCCTCGAATCGCATCAGAGATCATCGTAATACCCTGCCTGTTGGCATTCACACAAGTGCTACATTCCTCGCGTGCCAAAAAAAGAAAACACGTACCCTTCGTCGTGGATGACCTCAATGATCGCGCGGGCTTTCAAGATTTCGGTCGGCGCGCCCATCCACCTATCTCACACCAAGGGAGGAGCCATCGGAGCTGTCAGAGGTTGGAGTCGGCTTGGAGCGAGATTCACATACGTGTTATAGTTACGGTACGGCTGAGTTGGGCGGGTCTCGGGCGCATGGAAGAAGCCAGCGGCTTGCATTTTCTTGGAAAACGTTACAAAGTCTGGCGGAGTTTCCAATTCCCATTTGTCATGAGCCCAAAAGTGGCCGGTCGCAGCTGTGAAAAAAAATGTCAATGGGTTTAGTAATTACCAGTTGATACCCTATCTTAAAATGGGTCATGTTTGCTCACCAACTCCTGTCTGGACTTCATCCACGATCAAATACACGTGATGCTTCAAGGTGACGTCTCGTAACTTGCGGAAGAAGGCCGGACTTGCGTGGAAGTCGCCTCCCTCGGATTGAATCGGTTCAACTATCAACGCGGCAACTGAACGACCTTTCGCTTTCCTTCATGATGTGCAAATTTTATTGTTAAGAAAAAGAGCAGCAGATGCCATGTTGATGAGAAAATGAGATAAGCCATCAATGCTTGATAGATAGTGCGGAGTAAGTTTGATCAAGAGACGAACCATTCAACTATGGTCTGTTCAACTTGACTGATTGCAACGTCTTCAATCTTGTTGTTTTCGGCCACATGATCAGCCAAAGGATATTTGAGACGAGGGAATTCGACTGCAGGCCAGTCAAAAGCGGGGACATCGATCTGGATCATGTAGGCACCCCTTTAGAGAGAGAGAGAGAGAGAGAGAGAGAAAGAAAGGAAAGTAGCTCCTTGGATGGGTCGAATTTAGCAGACCTTATGGATGGCTTTGCTTCGGGTCAAGCTCAAGGAGCCGAACAGCCTCCCGTGGAAACCGCTTCGAAAGCTCATGGCTACCAAGTCGGGTGATCCAGGTTGACTGTTGTTCATGCAAGACTTGAGTTCTTCAGCGGAAAATTGGGTCAAGCCACCCCCTCTTTCTCGTTGACGATAGGCGAAGAAGGCCGCCTTTAATGCGCCCTCGTTGGCACAAGAGCCGCACCTGAATCAACAATGGATTTGGTTGGATGTGCATGATATTAGCATGAATAACATAAAAATGAACTGAAAGATGGGCCGTGCTTGCTACATGCAGCGTGTGATTTACATCATCGTGAATAGTTGGTCTAGTCCTTTAGGTGCTACTTTGAGCAAGCCGGTCGAGATGATATGATCCCAGTTCCCAGGAGGGAATGATCCCAGGGCCGGTCGGTTCATGCTGTGAAAGTAGGAATCAATATGAACACGCGTAGACCGATAGGAAACCAAGTGATGAGAGAAGAAACACTTACGCTAATTGAACAAATTCATCCTGATCGCCGCCAAGCATACCAATGGGACCAGGTGCCTCAAGTCAGCACAGAAATGATCCAAGGTTGGAGTCTCTAGCTTAGCTGAAAGCTCTGACCGATCTAGCGAGTTCCAAAAGTTTGGGGTGGTTGTATCCGATCGCGATTGAAGCTGCAATTAATGAACGGGGGAACAGGTGGGTCGGCGATTGTCAAACAGCCGGGCTGATTGTGAGAGTTGGGTGAGTCAAGTATTAGCCTACCAATTTGAGCAAACACGTCCAACAACTTATTCCCATCTACGTCTTGCAGATAATTCCCAATACTATTCGGATAATCTTTTTTTTAGAGTTATTGGACGGGGGCAGTCAGTGGAAGGTGTGGGCCATAATGACGCAGAGGAGAGATGAATGGCATACCCGCAACCAGTTGATGGGCTCGAGCTGGAGTGAAAAGCGAGAGGGTTGAGAAGACGCAAATAAGTCAGTCATCAAAAATCGAGTGTGGATAGGGCGATCAACGATGAAAGAGTATTATTGTAAAAGGAGAACGGACCGTCTTGCCAGCGGTTAATATCGCGAGACAACTTGCGACTTTGGGGCCCAGGGATTTCGGCGGTAGAGAGCAGGGGATGGGAGGGTTCCTGGGCGAAGAATCGGGCCGAACTGGCTTCGGCCGCATAGCCCCTCGTCGTCGTCCCACCATTGGCCCCGGTCCGAATATTGGGGGGATGGCAGAGAGTCGGGCAGGGTGCAAGACGCCCCAGACTGGACGGCAGCCTTGAGCGTCTTCCCGCGATGCTCAAACGGACGCTGGCCCCGATACAGGCCATCTCTCCAAGTCACGGGTCGTTTTCGGCTTGGTGAGACCAGGTTGGAAACGTTCTTGAGCTTCGGCTCTTCTATGCAGGATTGTTTGCGAAGATATTCGCGGGCTGAATGGTCAACAGCGGCATCACAGCCCCACCGACCATGGCACTCAAGCCTCCTGCCCCATTGAGAAGCCCCTAATTATCCTCGAGGAACGTGTCATGTGTTGATCACCCAACAGCTGACCGGCTCGATGGCGATGCAATGGTGAGTGCGGATGCCGAGGAGACCCGTCGGAGCAATCCTCGGACTTATTGCGCCCGGGCCACCCATGCTTGGCTGCTCGGTCGGGTGACCCGTCTTCTGATCCGGGATCCACCATCCCGCTCAACTGCTGGCCAACGGTTGTCTGGCCAGTGAGCATCTCTGACACTGCGGTATAGTGCCGGAGAGGATAATCTCAGACCGGGTACTGCTTCACCCCTGTCATCAACCCACTGTTCTTTGTTCTTTGCCTCAAAACACCAAATCTGCTTCTTCTACTTCTTTTTCTTTTTCTTCTTTTTCTTCTTCTTCTTCTTATTCGCTGTCCTATCCATTAGCCCGATCGTATGCCAAGCGTGTTGATATAAATATCTTAGAGTTACCCCGTTGTCCACCTCAGTATTGCACTAGCCCAATTCGCATTCAAACACTAGTGCGCTCGTTGTGCGCCGTCTGACTTTACGACTGTTGTTGACCTTCCGACGCTTGGCTCAACACAATCCTTTCCTCCGCACCAGTCCCACCCAGCTCGACACCACCTCTCCGAGACTGCCACTCCTCCTGGTCTTTCCACAGTACAAAGATTCCCCTCCGTTCTGCACATCTTTTGTTGGTCCCAAGCTCTCACTCCTCTGCCGCTTTTTTCGTTCTTCTTTTTCCTTTGTTTCTCATTCATCCCCTCAGCAACTTCATTGCCTCATATTTTCCTTGAGATTAATACTTTTTTTATTTTATTTCTCCGGCTTTCTTTGTTCTATTTTGTAGCTTCCATCACCCCCATTTTTCTCCCAGCACTCCACAGTAGCCATATGGATGTTAGACGCTCCATCTCACTCGCACCGACAGGAATGAGCGACAATGCCACCAGTCGCACGGATAATCCCCTGCGCCTCCCTTTCACGGGCCACCATCGGAGCAACTCTCTGAGTGGGCTTGTCAAGCGAAAGTCGAGCCGCAGGAAGTCGTCTGGCCTGGCGCTTCCCGGATTTAACTCCCCGTCGGCGCTCGCCTCGATCATCAGCCGTGGGCAGGCGCCGGCTGAGCCCCCTGCAATGATGAGCCTGCAAGATCCACCATCAAGTCGCGACGTTCGGCTTTCTCACCGCCACTCCATGTCCCACAACACCCCTAACCCGCGTTCCTCGCAAGTCCCTCCTCAACCTGCGCTGGTGCACATCAACACGCTCCCCATCATCCAGCCGAGGACGACGTCCACCTGGAGCTCCATGTACGACCTGGACCGACGGTCCTTCCGGGTGAACCTGCGCAACCCGCGTCAACAGGTGACCAGTCTGCTCGCCCTCAGCTCCGTCCCGCGGCCCCTGAGCCCTTGCTTCGACGACGAACGCGAGAACTCCGCCAGCGTCATCAACGCCGCTACCCGCTCCGCCATCGAGGAGGAGGCCATCTAAGCCGCCATCGCCGCTTCTCTTCTGCCCGAGCATCACCACCACCACCACCACCACCACCGCCATCATCATCATCACTCCCCCACAACCTCCTCTCAACCTCGTCATTGGGCTGACGCCCGTCCCTCCCATCCGACTGCCCATTCTCCTGCCGCACTGTCACTTTCATGAAAACCACAAGCATACTCGTCTGGTCACGTGTTTGGCAAAATTGTAAAAAAAAAAACATATATCTTTACCATCTGATGGCACGAAATATCCCTTTGTAAAAAAAAAATTGATAGTGTATGTCCAGCGGGCACTGGATATGAGAAATAACTTGTCCCCGCAGTTGTGCCCAGAGACACCAGGAAGATGAACTAAAGGACGGATGACCTAAGGGCAGAGAAGGTGGGTGGCGAGTTCTTTGTAGAACCGACTTAGAGTGAGAATGAATCACTTGACCAAAGTGATGAGACAACGAGAAACCACACCTTTGTAGAACCGACTTAGAGTGAGAATGAATCACTTGACCAAAGTGATGAGACAACGAGAAACCACACCTGAGATGAAATGAGAAGAATGAAACGAAGAAAGTGAGTTTGAGGAAATGAGAAACAAGGAATTCGCACCTGAGCGACCAGAGGGTGAAGGTGTGGAGCAACGAGTTGTGAGTTGTGAGACAAAGAAGTTTGAATGAAGAAAAGGAAATTACAACCGGAGGAACGGACTAAGTAATAACAATTCTACATTAGGTTTAAACTGTAATTATCATCAAGCTCGCACCTATGTTGCTGCGCTTCCGCCGCAGTGGTTCAGCTGGTGAGTGTTACCGCCTTGATATTTCAATATGAACCAAAAAAATTTGATGCAGTCAGTCCCAAAAAACTACCAAGCCATAGGGCCTGGACATAGCTCAGTTCTCTCCCCTAGAAGAAAAAGAGGCATTGTTGTGCGACATACTTCCAGCCAATCCTTGATCTCTCTCCTGAAAGAATGAAGGGGCTTGACAGGAGAGAAAGTGTGAGGTTATGGGATCACTGGTCACCAACAGCTTGTACAGATTAACCTTTGCGTGTCTACACCTTATACCTGTGGAGACTGTGAAAATGAAGACATGTCTGGTGGGACTCAAACCCACAAACTCAGAAATGCTGAGACACATTCTAGAGTGCTGCCTTAACCAACTAGGCCACAGATGCTTGTGGTTAAGGCTGGGCTGCAGGTGATACCCAATGAGCTTTCTGCCTCCTGTGCTTTTAACATGCGGGTATGCCCAAGTTGGGGTACTGAATTGAAAGCTCCCGTGTGATCATACCCAACAGGTTTTGGTTAAATTTGTTGGGGCCCAGTGGCAGGGTGACTTTTCAGCCAGTGGAGATTGTGACTCCTGCTGAAGGATTCAGCATACAGAAGAGTAACCCAAACCCCGGGTGATGGCTGCATCAGATAAAATGTGCAGCTTGGATTGTGTGATGGGGTCTGTATCTGGAATGTGTATCTGGAATGTGTATCTTGCCAGCCAACACCATGTTTATGAAACAACCAGAATGGGCAGTGAGCTAGGGAGAGTTATTATGGGACTCAGAGGATCCAAACAAGAAAAGTTGAGCTTCACCTATTGAGGTAAGGAGAATTACCAAAATATGAGTGAGGAAAAGAAAGGGAAACAAAATTCTGAGAGAACTTAATCTATCTACAATGTGGCTAACCTAGACCTAACTAGAAGAGACAAACAAGATTCCCATGTGGAGTCCAACTCACCAAACCTAACCTTATTTGGTCAGTAATTGCCCAGGGTGTTCACTGTAGTCCAACAATGTTGAGAAGTGGCACAAGTGCTCCCTTCCCTCTGGACTAGTCCAATCAACATCTCAGGCTTTCTGAACTTGTGGGTGAAAGCAATGAGCTGAAATGTGGGAGTGGCTTGAACCTGAGCAACAAATATCCTGCTACAAGAGCCTATGAGATCACCTCAACTTTCAATCAGCTTTGCCATTTTAAACTTGCTGGTCTCCAACGGGTATTGATCATCTGTGCCATGGAATTTACCCAATGAATCCAATTGAGTAAAAGAGAAGTAGAAATCTTCCCGCACTCCAACACATTGGGGTGGATAGTTGGGTATACCCATTCAACCCATGGCTGGGGCCCACCATTACTTGTGGTTGCCATGGTGGTTGGGCAGTAGTGGTCATGCATGGCCAAATAAACCCCCGTTAACTAGGCCAGCTAGTCTCCTGGGCACCAGTAACCTTACATGAAAAAATCAAGGATCTACCTAGCCATAAAAAAAAACAGAGACTGCAGCCAATCTGCAATGTTAATGTTGTTGGTCTCTGCTTCTGTAGATGGTATGAGTTGCCTATGCCCAAGATCAGCAGTTACCCTGCTGATCTTGGAAGTTGATTTTGGCAGAAAAATGCCCAATTTGGCATTGCACATGTGAGGTCTCTTATTATAAATAGAGGCTCAGCTTCTGCCTCAATTTTTCCTCCCATTCCCATCATTTACACTCAGCTGCTTTCAATTCATCCTCATCATTGGAAAAAAACCAATCACCCTGTTGCTTTAGCTTATCTACTTGGACACTGGCTTGATGATCACCTTGTTGCTTTAGCTCATCTACTCAGACACTGTCTTGATGATCAACTTGTTGCTTTAGCTTATCTACTTGGACACTGGCTTGATGCTGTTTTCAATCTCCTTTGATATATTTCATCAATCAACAGCCCATCTGTGGCTTTGTGGCCTTCAGCCTGCACAGTCAATTTGCTACTTTCAAAATGGTTGGTATGACATAAAGTCAAGTTAAAATGGGCAGGAACATACATGACTTCCAGTAACTACCTATGAGAGTCTTGCCAGCACTCATAACCACCCATAGCAGAAAAAAACTGAGATTGGCTTGTGCAATTTGAAAAAAAGATGTACGGCTGATTGGCCAAGGGTACTCAAACATCCCTTTCCAATCATCAGCATGATCATTTAGGCCCCTTTTTATGCTAAACAATCTTGATTAGTCTTCTTGCAACCACAACTTGGACCTTTGTATCTAGACTATTTAAGGTGTGCCCCTATGAGACAATAAAAATCATTGGTCCAGTTATCACTTTTACCTGTCGGTCCTGGAGGAGCACTTTAGCCCTCCTCTAGTATTTGCTTGAGCTATAGTTCTCACCTTAGAATAAAAAAGTAGATTATTTTTATGAGTCTATAAGACTCTTATCTTGGCCATGAGCCCTAAATTTCTTCACTAACTACCCATTAACTAACACTACTAACTGGTAGATCAGGACAGACTCTCCTAGGTTGGTGGGGGGAAGGGAATCTGGCTGGGAAAAGCCCTTCTTTTATATTGAAAAGTGAGTGATTTTTGCTGCAGGGGAACTCCATGCAGGAGCGCTTTTGGCAGGGGATCTCGTCTGCACAGCATTGTCTGATCTGTTGCCATATCACCCAAGCCACAATCCATATTCTTCCATGCATGATTGACCAAGGGCTGTGCAAGCCCTTCAGACACTCGCATATATTGCTGTGCTGTCACTGCATTGCCACCAAACATTCCATGCACGATGCAATAAATGCTGTGCAACCCTGCAGCCACTTGCGTATATTGCGCATATATTGCTGCACTGCCACCAAACATTCCATGAACAATGCAATAAAGGCTGTGAAGCCCTGTAGACAACTGCATAAATTGCTATGCAGCCTCTGCATTGCCACCAAATATTCCATGCACAATACAATAAAGGCTGTGAAGCCCTGCATGTGCCTGCATAAATTACTATGCGGACTGATAAGCTGCCTTCAAACAATCTTCCATCCAGGATTTTGGGGTCTGGGCCTCTCCTCCCATCCATCCTTCCTCCCTCCTCTCACTATTAATATCCTTCCAATCCTCCCACACTGTAACCCATAGTAACTGTCCAGTGTATGTACTACTACACAATAAACTCCTCCTTTTTTAATTATTGCCTTGTAATCCCTTCCACTCTAGCCTGTCCACTGTATGTAACAACACATATTAACCTCCCTCCTCTTGTAATGAGTGCCTTGTAATCACTTCCACTCTAGCCTGTCCACTGTATGTAATAAAACATATTAACCTCCCTCCTCTTGTAATGAGTGCCTTGTAATCCCTTCCACTATGGACTGTCCACCATATGTAATATTACATAATAAATTCCTTGTCTTGTAATGAATGTCTTGTGCATGTAACTATACTATCACAACACCTCTGCAATGCGTGTTTTGGCATTTTAATGCAAATGGAACACCACAGCAGTTTGATGAAAACCTGGGATTGGAAGCTTGTGGAGCAGGGTGCCAAAGCTGCCAAGAGTAGCAGCTTCTGGAAGCTTTCTTCCACCCCCACCACCTTTGGCAGGTTGTGTGGCACACTTGTTAGGTGCTCAAAAACACGTGTGGGCTGCCAAATGTGTTTCCAGGTTAGGGAGGCTCTAAGTGTCTGAATATCTTCACTTCTTCAGGTAAGAGCCATCCCTCTGGTCCAAAGTTGATAATTCCTAGATGATCCTCTTTTATCTTTCCTATTGGTTGGAATTCTGAAAAAAATGGAGTAAATCGAGTCTTTTTAAGACCCCAATTATAAAGGAGGTTTTGGAATATTTTTGAAATTATCTTGGTTTTGTTGTGAATATTTTTTTTATTTTTTTTCTACCCCATCTGAACCTAGTTGCCATCGCTTGCGCAAACACGGCGCAAGAAGGGACCCATGAACGAACCAATCGCTCAAGTTTATCTTTGTTGTTTGGGTTGGAGACCCAGCCCCAGACGTTGACGCTAGTTCTCTGCCCCCCCAAAAAAAAGGCACATTTACATCATAACCATACACACAAAAAAAAAAAGCGCTTCCTTGGTACCAAAAAAGTCTCGAAAACACAGAAAAACAAGAGCAGAGTGGAAAGCAAGAAGAAACAGGGAAGTAGTAGAAGAGATAAAACGACGGGTGGATTATGTATATATATATACGGCCTTTGGTGAACGCGGAAATACAAAAAAAAAAGGTGCGTGTGAGGAGAACGGCAAGTGTGGTTCTACACTTTCGCCGCGAGTCTCTGAACACACAAACAAAAAAAAAAAAAAACACAGTGCAATTTTTGTCTTTTTTGAGTGTACCAAGAAAAAAAAGAAGGCAGAGAGGAGAGGAGAAAAGAAGTAGAACATACCCTAATTTCTTGCGGAGTGAAGTGCAAGATGACGCCCAATACACGCACCAAGTGGGGCTGGTGGTTTGCGGCGCAGAGATCCGACATCATGGCCGACACAACATAAAGACGCAAGAATGAATGATCATACTTAAAAAAAAGAGCGAGAGGAAAACGTACACGCATTTCTTTATGTTCCAAGAACTGAAGAAGGGTGTTTCTGAGATACTCGAAGTTCAACTCTGCGTCATCGACATCAGCGCCGTGATGGTGGCCGACGGCGGAGGCGGTGCCGTTAACGGGAGTGGAAGAAAGTGTGTCGACGGGAGACGACGAAGAGGTTTGAGAGGAGGCGAGAGGAGGGGCGGGAGGGGCCGCCCAGGCCGGGCCGCGCGAGCCGCGCCCATCCGCTAGTTCGCCATCGCCATCAGAGCAGGAGGAGGGGCCGCTTTCTGCGCCTTGACCATCCTCGCCGCCATCGTCAGTCACCCTTCTCCTTCTCCTCCGTGTCGGCGTGGTTATTGTTCTTGCGCTCGTTGTTGTCGGGGTAGTAGGGGAGCCGGGTACGCCAGTCTTGGAAGAAGAAGACGGGACTCTCTTGCCCAAATTGGCAAAGTAACCCACGCCCTCCTTGCGCTGCCTCTGCTCCATATTCCCGCGCAGGAATAACCCTTTGACTTCCTCTACTTTCTTGATCTCATTCTCCCGTATCGTCTTGTTTTCTTGCCTCAGCTCTTGCTCTCGTTCTGTGCTCTTCTCCAGCTCCGCAGTCAGCCTTGTTAGCTCCTCCGTTTGCATCTTCTGTTGCGTCTGTAATTCTTCCTATGTATGAGCGGATACGGTGTGAGCATATTTTTTTTGGGGGGGAGGCCCAAGAACAATGATTAAGAAGAGAGAGACGAACCAGCTGCCGTTTCAAGTCAGCGATTAAATCGGTCTGAGAGTCGCATGCGAGGAGAGCGGCATGGAGCTGAGATTTCAAGGCGTCTCTCTCGGCGTCGCTCTTCAAGATTTCCTGATTCCTCTTGGCCATACTTTCAAGGCTCTCAGCATATTCGAGGTTTTTGAGACGGGATTCGGCGCGTAGGGATTCGATTTGGGCGAGACGTTCACGCAGATTGTCTCCTAGTTCGCTTTCAACCTCCGCCCGTTCCTTTTCCACCTGGTTGATCCGCAATTCCAGCGCTTTGATCTTGCTCATATGTTGGTGTTCAAGCTCCTGAATCACGCTTTGCATTCCCGTGTCGTTACTATCTTGGGTGGAGTGTAGCTTTTGGAGATGATTCAGCTGTTCGCAAAGCACATGAATCCGATTCTGTGAGTCATTGAGTTGATGCTGTAGCTCGTCCACGCTTCCCTTGAGTTCGTCGTGTTGGGCCAGAGTCTCTTCGAGTTCGGCTTGGCATTTCTGGAGCTGCTCAAACAGCCCATCCCGTTCTAAAGACACGTCCCGGAGCCTTCCCTCGGCTTGTGCAATCTTCTGATTCCGGTTCGACAGCTCCCGCTCGTAGGCCGCCTTGGCGGTGATGGTATCCAGTTCATACTGAGACTTCTTGGACATTGTTTCCCGCTCGAATTGAGTCCTGATGGATTGATTTTCTCGCTCGTATGAGTGTCGTAACTTGGAGAGTTGCTGTTCCTGAGATATTCTCAATCTTGACATGTCGTCTTCCAGGGTTCTTTTCTCGTTTTGTAACTCCTTGATTTTAGCACTGGAGCTACTATTCATTTCATTCAGCTCGCTCTCGAGTGCATTTTTATCCTTTTCTGTTTGCACCAGTTTCTGTCGGACGGCACGCAGTAGACTGATTGATTTTGCACGCTTCTCCTCTTCTTGCTTCAATTTGGATTGTGTGGTTTCTAGTTCTGCTTTCAATGCCTCGGTAGCTTGTTGTTGATCTTCTTGTTCTTTGTCCGGTGGATCTGGTGGTGGTGGTTGATCAGGTTTTAGTTGGTCGGTTGAATTGACTGGGTTGCTTGTTAGTACAGATGAAACTGAGCTTTTATCCTTTTTAGGTAAGCCTAAATTCAAAAAATTTTGGCAGCTCAAGTTGTTGTTGTTGTTTTTTTTCACCAGAAAAATATGTGGTATACTGACCAGTCAGTGAATTGAGCAGTAGTTGTGTTTGATCGCAGAGGGTGGTATTCGGATTCTTTGAGAGATCATGGATGGTTCGATAGAGGTGGAGCAAGGTATTCTCTCCAGCGATGAAGGACAGAAGGGAGTGAAGGATGGTTGAGTCGAGTGTGATGTGAGTTGTTGACTCGTTTTCCAGGCAGACTGTTGAGGGTGAGTCTGGCAGAGGAATGTTTTCAGCCATTATTATTCTTGTTGGTGGTTTTGGTCAAGATGGTCAAGAGGAGAGACAGTTGGATGAGTCAGCGCAATTCATCCACTCTCCCACGCTGGGCCACTCCTCTCACTCCACAGCAAAAATGGGTCAATTCCACAACACCACCAAGTCATACATCACTCTCAGAGACAAAACTAAAAACTGAACTGAATCATAAATTGAATTTCATCCCTAGTACAACTACAGTGTTTTTTTTTTTTTTTTGTGTTTTTGATAGTTATGACGGATGGGGGCTTACCCAGCTAGATTCCCGAATGAGAATTTGTTGGATAGTCATTGCAAAGATTTCGGGCCCTCATAACTTCTAGCTTTTAATTACTGTCTTCAACAACGACTGGGATTACAGGTGTGCAAGGACGTGGAGACCAGTCTCAGCTCGCATACTAGCAGATGGAACAATGACCATCAACACAAACATATCCTCCTGTCCAAGCTGGAAGAAGAATCGGCTCACCTTTCGCACATACTCTTGGGCCGTAGCTCTAAACAAATTGTAATCCTTCCCAAACTGTTCAGCAATGCTTGCCACAATCGCATCCTCGGCTGCAATTCACCAATTTTTCACATCATCATCATCATTATCATCATCATTAT
>SMGU01009823.1:0-12061 GCA_004348175.1 Puccinia novopanici
TTTTTTTCAAAATCCTGTAGCGTTAGTTGTCAAAAATTAGCGCTAACAGTAGCTTTAAGGTAGTGTAGCTTAATAAGCTAACACTACGCTACGCTAACGCTATGGGTAGCGTAGCTGGCCCACCATTGACACTATCTCTTATTCTTCTTTCTGTCTGGTGAGATCTTCACGTATCTTGTTTCCTTCTAACTCTCAACTAACTCTTCTTCAATCTCAGTCCTCTTGTCTCTCAGTCTTCTTCCTTCCACCGTCTCAGCTTCACTACTTTGCCAAGTCATTCCATGATAACTTTTGGTCTTTCTTTTCTCTTTTCTTATTTCTTTTGTCTCAAATCTATAACCTTTTTCATTCAGTGTGTCGGCCTTTAGTCTGCGTAATTCAAACATTTATTCACAAAACTATTAATGCCCCGTTTTTTGTGGGGACAGTTTGGGGCGATGTGACCGGGCTTTTTTAAAATGTAACACTTCATCAATTTTGCTAGAGCAAGAACTTCAACATCCTGATTCGCTAGAGATCCTAAAACGCTAGAAAGATTGCGGCTAGCTAGAGTGGCTTGCAGAGAACTAGATTTGGTAATCTGAGACAAGTCATTGAGCTTCTGTTCCGTCCTAGCAGCATCAAGGAATCTCAGGACATCCTGTGACGACAGGATCTTGTTGTCGTGAGCCTCCATGAACAGGTCAATTTTCTTGTTCAGAGCTTGACGGAGGCCATCGCGGAGGTTTGCTTGAATGACGAGACCGATCATCTCGTCCCAGTCCAGCATCATCCCTTGTTCACAAAAGGTCTTCGCTGCACTGTTGAAGGCTTCGTGTAGGCTTGCAGTGGTGTCGTGTTTGGCAGGGTCGATACGGATGAAGTTCAGCCACCCTTGTAACTGAAGACTTCTGCCGACGACGGTAGGTCCAGGAGGTCGTACGTCAAGTCAGTGTGTACGGAGGCATTGATAATGCCCGGGGAAATCTTCTCCTCGGCAGGATCCACCTCTTGTCCGACCTCAGGAGTGAAGAAATCCGGGTTTCCAAAGCGTTCCAAGGCGTGGAGTCTGAGGAGGTGCTCCCATTGGCGGAGGTTGGAGCCATTGGTCTTGAGGATGTCCGATTCGCCAAAGCGTTTGGATACGGCAGCCACGATAGCCGTTACACGGGCCTGTTCATCCAGATCGGCCTTGCGTTGCGCGCGGGATTCCTCACGTTGCCTCCAGAGTTGGTCGCCTCCCTCTGAGCTTTCATTTCCGCGATCAGCATGGCCATGTCGGATGAGGAAGCCACGTGGGGAGGGGGATTGGCTCGGCACCAGTTTGCTGAAGATGAGCCCGTTGCACGACCGTTGGTGATGAAGGGTTGGTAGTTGGTCTCACGTGGGACTTCGTCGTCACCGCCACTCTTCTCTAGTCCTTTGCCTTTTCCAAGTTGTACCAGTCGTCGTTTGGCTGCTTCAGAAACCGTGCGGGGGGACGGAGCTTGAAATGGATTACGGAGGTGGTTGCGTCCGAACAAGTGTGCACGATCTGCTTGTGCGTTCGGAGTCAGGCAGTGGATTGTAGCAGTTGGGTCACCGGTGGGAGGTGCGGCTTCATCTTTGATGGACTTGGAGTTGGCCATGATGGTTGGGTTGGGGATTGGGGAAAAAAGGAAAAAGAAAAGAATAAATGGGGAAAACGGGGTTGGTCCAGATGACTGTCCCTCTCGGGCAAAACACCACCTCTCAGCCTAATAAAACAAGCTCTGAGGCAAACAATCCTCCACCAATTACGAAACAGCTATGGGGGATCAGCCCAAACTATACACGAGCAAAGTGATCGCCGTGAACTTAGAGGTGGTTTGGATGAATGCAAACACAAAGTTTGATATAAATAGGCTCTCAGGAGGATTTACAGTCGCCTTTGAGTTCAAGCGGGGAAGGGAGGATATGATCGGGTTGATGATTAATGTTTTTAAAGAAAAGGAGCTCCCTGGCGGGCTACTGGCTCGTCCGTCGGATGGACTACAGGTAACGATGAATGGAAAGAACTCGTTGCCAGGTACGTTTTGAGAGTGTAAAAGATTTTTTTTGAGCTTACTCTTGCGAGAGGCTCATAACCTGTTGGAGAGTGAGCTTTGAGAGAATGATGATTCTATTTCCAAGTGGTCAAATCAATATAAATACTATGTACAAAATACTGTGACATGGTGCGCAGTCATGGAACATGTACATGACATCTCCATGTACCAACAAGGGACACCATGCAGGTTGTTCACTTGGCTTCTCACTTAGGGGTGTTGAATTTCTGAGATGAGAGTCAAAGAAGAGGTGAGCAAAGGAGATAGAATTGAGAAGTGACTGGGGGCTGCAAGGGTGGAAAGCTCACAGGATACGGCTCAAAGGATGGAGCGGCAAATGAAGGAGGAAGAACCAATGAGTTGATTTGCTTTTAACGAGTCTAATTAAATAGTCTAAATACAAGCTGGTCAAGTTGTGGCTTGAGAAAGAAATGAATAATCAATATAAATTAACTAAAAGTGGTTGGCCGGATGATTAAGAATAAAACACATGACTTTAAGACTCCAAAACAGAAACATCCACACTGGATCAGGTCGTTAAGCTGAGACAGGATTAGCTTGGAGACAATAAAAGAGCTGATTGACAAGAAGATATGATTAGAGCAAAAAATTGATTACACAACTAGTGACTAGGGCCAATGAGGTATAATTAGTTTGATGTGTAAGTACATGATTTGTTAGAATTCTGACCATGCTCAAAATGGTCCTTTTTCTTTTCATTTCCAATTCTTCTTTTTTTATGCTTTTTCATATTAGGCCCTCAACTCAGGCCCCCTTTACAAGTTGTATTTCTTCTGTTCCCCATCCGAAATACAATCCCCACTTGGTTCTGAGCCCATGACTGTGAGACATGCTCTGTTGGATTCCCTCTCATCAGTTGTTCCAAGTCCCTGAGCATACTCTGCTCTTGATTTCCCAGCTCATCCTTTCCATCTTCTCTGGCCTCTGGTCATTATTCCTTTATGATTTGCTACTCACAGACTATAATTTCAACAGGTAAGATGCCTTAAGAAAATATAAGAAAAAGAAGAAAAGAGAGTTGAGAGTTGAAAATTCAACAAGGGGGGATGAGTGAGTAAGATGTGTAGGTTGGGGGGATCTAGGCATGTTATGAATCAGATGGGAGGTGTAGGTTTTTGCTAAAACTTTCTAATTTGTGGCTAAACTCAACTCAAAATTTGCTAATTTGGTTCCTATGTGAAATGTGCTATTTTTAATTGTGAATGAGAGAATCCACCCCTAATATACAAGTTCAATTATTGAGGTAAAATCCCCCACCAGCAAGCCCTACGCGTATGTATAGCTAATTTACCATCTCTGCCTACCATTTGGACTGTTTGCCTCCTTGCTAACCAAGGGTGCCCAACCTACCATTGCTTCCAACCAACAACTTTTGAAGCTCACCTCCCATCCTCCTTGGCATCAATCACATGGATAACACTGCAAGAAAAACTCACTCAACTAAATTCAGTTGAGTGAGTTTTTCTTGCAGTGTAACCTCTTCAACACAAGGAAAGAGATTCTCTTCTGTTGCATGCTCAACTCTGTCTCTAGGCCAACCACCCCTTGCCTTCTGAATGGTAAAAAAGAAACCATCCTCTGAAATGGTCTGGATGGAAACAAGCACCTCATGAAGGATTAATTTTAAGAATAACTAATTTACAAAAAAAAAAAAAAAAAACAATGTCTGAGAGATGATTCTGTACAAGCAAAAACCTACTCAATCACATATACCAGGATTTTCAGGAACATGAATGAGGTGAAACCATTCCACTTGTTCATGATCATTTTTTTTACTGAAAAAGATGGCTTCAGAGGTGGCCAGGTCATTGATTTTGTATTATTTATGGAGCATCAATTTTTAAGATTGGTCATCTGGATCCAAATTTAGTTTTTTTTTTTTCTATGACAATATGTTTTTTCTCCTCCAAGACCTTTATCTTCACCACCAATTTTTCCTTTTTTTCTTTGATCTTGATTCTCTAGTCTTGATCAATCTCATTCTTTGCTTCAATTATGTCATGACTGTTGATGATAGCCTTGAGGCAATCCTTAGATATGAGGCTGAACTCACATGTATGTGTTGAATTTTCAGCCCTGTCATCCATTCATACTAATTCTTTTTCTTTTCTTCAAGCCATCTAACCAAAAGTAGTAAGTCATGTACATTACACCTCAAATTAAGTATGGCTAATTGGCCTTAGTCACTAGTTGTTTGTTGTGTGATGAATCTATTATTCTAGTCTTATCTTCTTGCTGTCAGCTCTTTTTTTTTATTTGAGCCAATCCTCTCTCAGCTCAACAACCTGAGCCAGTGTGGGTGTTCCAGTTTTGGAGTCTTAAAATCATATGTTTCATGGCCAACCATTTTTAGCTCTTTTATATTGATTATTCATTTTTCTTTCCAATCAAATTTTGAACATCTTTTACTGAGACTATATATTTAGCCTAGTTATCATAAAATCAACATTAGCAGCTCTTCACCATCTTTTTATGCCAATAAGATCTGATCAAGTAAGACAAATCCAATCTCACTGCCCATTCAAAAATATTCTCTGAGCAAGTCACTTAAAGTTTTAACACTATGAGAGTAGCTTGTTGTCCTCTGTAAGCATCAATACCTTGCTTTTTCATAGCCCGTTGTCTGATTGGGAAAGATATTGGCCCAGCTGATTGAACACTTGGAGTAAAAATGCCAGTAGCAGTTAAATCAGGCAGGTGGATCAGATGATGCTAATTAGGAGTTTTTAGCAGTGAAACTGCAGTGGAACACTGCACCATTTTCCCAGATAGTGTTTGCATAGCCACTCTTGTTTGGGTCCAGTGGTGCTGCAGCATTAGTGGCTTTCTGAAGCCGCTATGCTCTAACCCAACAACTTGAGCTGTGTTTTCCTCTCACAATTACTCCAACACAGCATTGAAAGCCCACTCTTCAGGCTTGCCTGGGTAGCATTATCTTGTTTTGCTAGCAACCAATGGAAAACATGTTAGCCGTTAGCTAAAACACCCTGGGATATGTTGCGCTAACACTAACATGAGTGTAGCTGGCCCAGCATTGATCCATCCATTCAGTTGTCAACTTCTGTTTTTGGTGCATATTTTAGCTTTTGACAACTCATAAGGGAATCAAAAGCTGTCGCTTTGCACTGGTTTTGACACACCATTTGTTCAGTCTCAAGCCAGTTCTCTGAGGATGAGCTACTAGGTAAAAAAGAAAAAAGGGAAACTTATAGAGTCCTGATCTGAGCTTGGTCACAGTGATGAGCCTTACAACAGGGATTAAACTCCTTCTGGATTTTCCAGTATCTTACCAGTTTGGTCTGCAGCAAACTCAGGCTGATTGCTGACATTGATCCAGGAGATCTTTGCAGCCTCAGGGGAGCCAGTTGGGGCCTCTTTTCTTCTCTTGTTGGTTGGGATTATTGGCTGGGGTGCATGGTTGCTGGGTGTGGGGAGGGAGCTGCTTGGGAGCCAGATTGGTTGGCCATGCTGGAGTTGTTGAGTGGCATGGAAATTTGGCAACAGGCTTGGTACCACAAAGTTTATAGAGCCTCAGCAGATGATGACAAATCTACCGAGCCATGGAGATTTACCTAACGGATATTTTGCTATTGAGCCCAAACAGGAGCAAAAATGTTTACACATGCAGACAAGTTGGGCAAATCCCGCTTACCGAGCGGGCTCAAGGAGACGAAGGTTTATACTCTAAAATGACCATCTCCAGCCCCTTAAGGCCCCTTAAAAATGCACTATTTTGGGTTTTATTGGAACAAATCAAAGAAACTTTTGGAAAACAACTGATGAGGGAGCATGTGACCCAATTTTAGTACATCCATGATGGTTATGGGATAGTAGATTCAAGTTTCCGAATTTTGTCTAACTTTTGTTGTTTTCTCTTCTGGATCAGTTGCCGTTGACCAAACTTCATCTCATTTAAATCCTTGAAAATCACGAGGGTATGAAAAGTTCATCAGTGGCTTCCTCCATTAAGGACAAGCAATGAATTGGTCATGAAGATAATGACGTACAAGTTCAGCTTCTCGCTTGGCCTTCGAGATTGGATTTAGATATTCCAACACTTTCTCCTCCTTCAACTCGATTAACTCTAGTTTGCTAGCGATGTGTTCTTCCACTTTCAACACACATTCGATGTCGTGTTCAGCGACCAGGGTAATACTGACACCGTCCCCTTCACCGCCCTGATTTCGACGAGCCGTACGACCGACCCGGTGGACATACTCATTCGGGTCGAGTGGTAAGTTCCAGTTGATCACCAGTTTCACTTGTTTCAGGTCCAACCCTCTCGACCCCAGATCCGTCGAAATCAATACGGGCACCTGACGCTCTTCAAATTCCCGAATCGCATCTAACCGCTCCATCTGGCTGAGGTTGGAGTGAAGCGATCTCGATTTGATGGGATAGGGTAAATGTGACGAGTCGAGGACAAGGTGTAACTGCTCTGCAACTCGTGGCTTGGAGACAAAGATGATGGTCTGAGGTAGCTGTGAAACGGGGTCCGGTTCATCGTCCTCATTAATCAATCGTTTGGCCTTGTTGGAATATTTTACCCTCTTTGATTTCGATGCCTTTGGCCGCTGAGGAGGTGGTGCAAGTCCAGTCAACTCGCAAACATTCAGTAGGAGATAATACAGATAGACGTCTTTGACTTGGGACGGAATGAACGAGTAAAATTGTTTGAGTGTAGGAGGAAGGTTAATCCTGGGAGATGGTTGGGATAAAATAGGATCAGATATGGTGAGCGTGAGAAGCAAGGTAAAGAAAAAAGTTGGTGGTAGATTGTACACACACCTGCTTGGACCACAGAGATGTACGACAGCCTTTTTTTTGCCAGGCGGGGGCGTTTTCTCAGATAAAGCCAGGACAGGTTCAGTAATGGTGGCCGTAAAGAGTAAAGTTTGTCGATCCGAAGCAGGAGGAAGTTGTTCGTTGATGAGGTATGATAGAGGCTCTGCAAATGTGGGTGTGAGCATACGATCGGCCTCGTCGAGTACCTAGACACACTTGATCAGAAATTCAAGAGATAAATGACATTCCCTTGGTAAGTCGAGAAATGGAAGACCCACTAGAAATTTACATCGGCGTAGATTCCATCTCCCGACTTCACCTTCCGCACTTCTTAGGTGATCCACCAATCGACCCGGGGTAGCAATAATGATGTGTGGCCGTTTATTGAGCTCTAAAGCTTGAGACATCATATCCATCCCGCCAACGATCACCGAATAAGTGAACCCGGGGACTGCTAAGGATCCGAGTACTTTGAATTGTGAGCCAATTTGAAACGCGAGTTCTCTGGTGGGGGTAAGTATCAAGCAGAAGCAGCTGATTGGGTCCTTGGCCAAGGCTTGAAGGATGGGGATCGCAAACGCCACCGTCTTTCCCGAGCCAGTATGAGAGGAGCCAATACAATCACGACCTATTTTCCTTAATCGATGAAGAATGAACGAAAAATTCTCAAGAGGTAGACAAAAAAACGAATACAGATAGATAAGAAAGCCTACCAGCAAGGATGTCAGGTATCGCCTTCTGTTGAATCTCGCTGGGAGAAGTGATAGACATTGCGGTCAGTGCAGCCACCAGGTCCGGCTGTACCCCGAGAGAAGTAAAGCTAGGCGTGTTGGTCTTGAGAGCATTCGATGCCAAGGTCTTTGCGACTTCCATTGTGCCGACGAAGTTGTTGTTGCTGTTCAGCTTAAACTTTTGGGAAAATTATTGGCGAATTGAGCAGGAATATCCAATTCAACCGAAACCCCTGCTGGGTCAACTAGACTCAAGCCCCCGCGGAGAGCCCGGGGTCTTTTTTTTTTTTTTTTTTTTTGAAGTGTTATTGATTTCACATTTCACACTATAATCTAATATAGGAGGCTTAAAATACACCTCATAAATCTGTAACTATCGAAACAGTAGTATAATGTCATATAAAACCTCGAGTCTGACTAATATAAATTAGAACACAAAACATTGTGGTGGCAAATGTAAAGTAAAAGATCCTGTAGAGTAATTGAGAAGAGAAAGAAAAAGAAAAAGCAGAAAAAAAAAAAAAGAAAACAAGTCGGACCAAACAGATAGGAAAGACTCTTCAAAATGTTAAGATGAAATGAGTAATTTATTCGCATCTGCTTTCCTCAGAGGACCTTGTAGACTAAATGGAGAGTGAACATATTCATTGTCAGTCAAGGTAGTGAAACTCTTCTAGTTGGTCTGGTCAATTTTTACGCAGCGGAAACAAGCCCCGCTTGGATTTTCAATCAAAAAATCTTTGGAATTGTGTTGACCGCCACATTTGGCACATATTGGGATGTTCTTGCAGTAGTGAGCCAGATGGCCTAGTGAGAGGCAATTGAAACATTAAGGTGGACCAGCTGTGTATTTAGCCGCTTGGAGTGGAATGCCATTGATGATTAAGCTTCCCCATTTGATATTGTGTGCAAGTTGCTTATCTTTGACTCAAATCAGTAGCGTGCCATGTTTCTTGCCACTCATTGAAGGTTGTCCCAGCCATCATGCTGTTTCAATCAAATCACAAGGAATGTTGTTCTGAGTACAAATTAGAAGGTCTAGGTGATTGGGGTTGATTGCATCAAACTCAACAGAGACTGAGTGAATCAAAACCATGAATGTAGCAGCAGTTGTACTAAAACATGGGTTGGAAAAGTGTGTCCATAGATGCTTGTAGTTGATTAGCCATCTTGTGATTGTTTGGTTAGCTGTGATGAATTTGATATCACCTGATGGAAAGTTTATAACAGCCAGAATCTGAACAGGTGTGTTATTTATTCTAGCATTTATGGAGCTGAGGGCTTGATTAAACTTCTGTACAATTTGCATAGGCAACCAGCCTTGGAATGGCTTTGGGTTACCCTGTTGTGTTCTAATGATGGTGTGACCTTGCTTGAATTGGTTAATGTAACTATTTGGAGGAATTGGATGGAGGGGGTTTGGTGTGTTGCCGGGTGTTCTTGGCATGTCCCTACTTGCTTGCTTCAAGGCCAATCTAGCTTTTGCAGCATGAATTTGCTGCTCTTGTTGAGGAGGCGCACTGGGAATGTTGGTTGTCACAACTAAGCTGTGCATGGATGCAGAATCAAGATTTATCTCCATCTGCTCTAATTTTTTGGCTAGGTTGTCTAGTTGTACATTAAGGTGATCCACAAAGGTCTGGGTGGGTTATTTTCCGGTAAAAGAGCTTCAATCCTATTGAGTTGTTGAACAAGTCCTTTTGGAACCTCCATTATTGATGCAAAGGTGTGTGTTAAGTTGGCACCTGAGCCACTTGGCACATACTTTACGTTTTTGGCCATGTTGAGCTCTGCAGAAAGGAATCAATTGATAGGGCTAGTTGTGTCAGAAAATTGCAAGAGCCGATTTATTGGAAAGCGAGTGGGGCTTAGGACTTGCAAGACAGTCAAACGTAGTGAAAATGGAGGCTATTGAATCTGTGCATAGGGGGTTTAGAGAAGAAAAGAGGTCTGACAAGTATAATGAGTGACAGTTGATGGAGAAACGAGATCAGAGAGCAAAAAACCAGAATTCCAACACTATCACTGGAATTGAAAAAATGGATAGCTTGGCTAAATTAGAAAAAAATATGCTTATGTGATGAGAGAAAAAGAATGATGGATTTTCAGAGACAGACTTATCTACTGTGCATAGGGATTATTCATTTGTGGGAGATATCTGTTGCCCATAAACATTCAATCAGATGCTGAGATATGTGAATTAATCTCATAAATTACCTTTCCCATAAATTTATTTCATTTTGGCCAGATTATATATAAAGGTGAATGATTGTTGTTTTATTTCACCTGGAGAAATATGAGTAGAAGACAGACCAGCTGATTTATTAAATCTTCTGAATTGCATCAGTAGTAGAGGATCATTATTAAAGAAATGGACTAAGATTTATTATGAATTTCTGTCAAGTAATATTAATGAAGCAGTAAGAGAAATAGTGAATGTGGGATTCTCTCAACCAATTTGATATGAGCTGAGATCAAATGATTTAATTTGAATCCAAGATCTTGGAATTAGGTTTTGTTTGGTAGCATCTTATGGCACACATAATATTTTATGCAAAGCAAATGTAATTTAGAGATTACTAAAACTGGAATAATAGCCATTGAAATGCAAGCAAGTTTGGCTGGATATGATGACATTTGTGTAGGGCTGGTCAACACCCTCAAATGAATTATCACAAGATGTGACATGTTTGAACTGTCATATCACACTAACAAATTTGCCTCATATCTGTCTGTTCAGATCAACCAAGATTAAAGAAAACACATATTGAATGGGATGACCTCAAAAAAGATTTAGGCACACTGGATGTGGATCCTGATTAGGTCAGAGTTTCAATACAAATCTTTGGGAAAATGCAATATTACCTGTGCACTACTTGATATCCTAATTCTTCTGGGCAACACATTTTCTTGAAGAAAAAATATGATTGCCAGCATCAGTTTTTTTCCTAATTATTGATGAAATTTCACTATTTTTATGCTTTAAAAAACCAATATATACCCACAAATAACCACTCCATCTTTGATAGAATTCTTGATTCCAATTACATGTATCTATTTAAAAATTGGCAAATACTGGAATAAAATGGTATTATTCCATAAAACAAGCTTTGTTTCCAGTACACAAACAAGGTGAAACTAGCACCAGATATCTGTCTCAGATTGAACAACCAGTGGAGCTGGCTGTCACATGTCAAGCTTAGGCTCAGCTTTGAGTCTCAGCTGCTCCTCACCCAAAAGCATGCATTCACCAAAAAACTATCTTTCAAATGCAAAATTCAACCCATTGAAAGATCAGAATTATTTGAACCAATAGCACACGTGGATTAAAAGATTGAAATTCACAAAGATAGACTTTTGAGATTGACCAATACCCAATTCTTTCCAATCTTGTATTTCTTCAGGTTTTCATCAGTCACATGTCAAACCTGATGTTTTCAGTAAGCTTTTCACCATTTCTTTTCACTTGCCAATAATTTCAACCCCACTCTCTGACACACCATATTTCACAATCTTCAAAAATCAATGTCACCACCAGCAATCATCCCTAAAAAATCACATGGGCTTCAAGAGGATGAAACCATGCTCTGAAAAGTTTTTCAAAGCACACTTCAATCATCTAAAACTATTATTCTTTCACAATTCAAACATCTGTCTTTTTCATTTGCATCATTTTTCTCATCATCCTTTTTGCATTCTCTCACATTTGCTTAGTTAAACTCTTTCACTTTCTTCATCTTTTTTCCTATTCTTTAGTTAATCAATATTGAATCACACCTTAATTTTGAGAGTCAATAGCCATTTATCTATTAAGCCATTTTACTTTGAACAGAGCCAAATGATCTTTGAGACACTGTTAACTAAAAACCTACTCAATCTTTGAAATTATCCCTTTGTGCTTTGATCAACCAAATCCCTTTTTAGTATGTTGGGTATGCCACATGACACTGGCCCAGTCACCTAACCCTTTTGTTTGGCTTTTAACCCCAGAAAAAAATTCCTTTTTTCCTAGCATAAAAGCCCAATCATTTGACATACAACTTTCTTGGACTTCCTCTTTGACTTATGCTCACATTGTACTATAAACTTACCATGTTCTCCAGAAGCTTGTCAGATCTCAAATGTCTGTAATTAATTGTTTCTGAAAACAGAAAAACCATACAAGAGATTCAATAATTATTATTATTCACCTATAAGAGCTACATGGTTTCAAAGAAACTTCATTAATGTTGGAATAGTTTACAAAGAGAAAGCTGTGTGATAATTTCATAGGGTCAAAATGGAAAAACACATACTTCTATCATAAGAAATCTTTTCTAACTTGAAAATTCCATGTTTATTCATGTCAGCCACAGAGGTGGTTTTGTGCAATTTGTAGACATCAGAGGCACCAGAGAATCTGATATTTTAGACCTGCTACAAATTGCTCAACAAGTTTTTGAAAAGCGTATAACAGAATGAAACTTGAAAAAAAAAAAA
>SMGU01009824.1:0-13823 GCA_004348175.1 Puccinia novopanici
TCTATGTGGAATGGTCTCATGTGGGATCATAAGGATGACTTGTTGAGTTTTTGGTGGAAAGACTGAGGAAGGGATAAAAAAATATTTTGCCAGAGCAAATAAGAACTTAATTCTCAGTTGAAGGGGCTAATGTGCCTTCTAAAAAAGACTTGAGATGGGGCTCAAGTGTCACCTCAAGGATCAGAATAGCCAGGACTGATAATTTTTACTCTATCTTTTGGGGTGAAACCTAAATAGACTAAGTACAGTATCCAAGTTGTGGTTGTAGATAGACTAATCAGGGTTTTTGACCATAAAAGGGGTCTGACAGATAAAGAATGACATGTTTGAGAAAAAAAAAAAGACAAGATCAAAGAGAAAACTCAGAACTTTAACCATTACAAGTGTGTGATACAGCCCTGGTCTGAAATGATAGCTCTCTTCATTCCCAGAAGCCGTTCTAGAGCTTCTCACAAATGTTGTGTGGAGGTTTTTAATTGAGCTTATGTCATGATCATTCCCACTATTTGGAGTGGTGTGACAAGGATTGATGAAATACATGATCAAGCTTATAATCATGGAGATCATGCAATCATGAAGACCAGAGAAATTCATGACAAAAATAAATACAAGTGGGAAAATAAACTCCTGAAAAGCCACACCTTCCATGCATCCTGAATTCCAAGATTCACTGAGATTATTAGCTCCATGCACATGTTTCAGTTCAAAAGTTGATGATCTGATATACATAATTCCTCCTTCTATTGTGACCTCAACCATCATTGAAAAAAATACCATTAAGGTTAAATTCATCTGAGTACTATCCGTTGACAGAAAACTGTCCGGGTTTTGACTTGCGCATGTCCGGGTGCCATTTTGAGTCAACACCCGGACAAGCAGGGTCAACCACCAGACAGCGGGGGTTGAACCCGCACATCTTTTTTCTCCTAGTTGTGGGCAGTCATAGAGCTGCAACTGTCCGTATATCTCATTCAGCGGACAGCTTACAGTCACACCTCAAGTAAGTTTTTTTTCTTTTTTTTCTTTTATCAATTGAATTAATCTTTTCTTTTTTTGAATTTCTCTTCAATATTGATTTGAAGCAGGATGATCGATCCCAACCTTGAAGAAAACACCGTGGAAATTGATCCCAACCTCGAAGAAAATGCGGCGGAAATCACTGGCACATCCATTTCCAATGCGGTTGGTGTGTCGGACAAGACAGGCCAGCATGATGAAGAAGCCGAGGTGCTCCAGGACGAGCTAAAGTCGCATGCGCGGGCCATGCAAGAAATCCACAAGAAGATGATTTCGAAAAAATCAGCCTCAACAGCCCTCAAGAATCTCGCTAAAAACACTATAAAAAAAAGTACAGCCAAAAACCAATCCAGCATTCAACGTCAACCTCACCAACCTATCAGTGGAGAAGTCAAAAAGCTTATTGAGAAGGAAATATTCGAAAACAGCAAGAAACAAGTCAATGTGGCGAAGACATTTGGAATATCAGACTGACAAGTCCGACACATCATTGATGATGCTCAGACCAACAGACCCTCAGCTTCAACCAACCGACGCAGTGCGAAATCCAAGCTGACAAACGATGTTGTCACCTCGGTCCTCCTTTTTCTTGAGGAGAACCCCAGCACGACCCTCAAGAAGCTCACCAAGCAAGTCAAGAACAATCATGGCGTACAGGTTTTGCCAGGAGCAATCCAAAAAATGCTCAAGTCAATCAATGTGACCTGGGAGACGGTCACCCCCATTCCACGCAAGTGGAATGAGGCTTCCTTCCTCCAACAACGACACAACTATGTTCTGAATTGCGTCACCAACATTGGGCAGAAGCTCATTTTTATTGATGAGTCTGGGTTCAACTCCCAGACTCATCCATTGCATGGGTATTCTCTCACTGGTAAGTTGGTTTTCTTTTTTTTTCATCAATTCTATCTTATTTTTATTTTTATTTTTTTTCAAAAACAAGGACAGCCCGCCATATTGAAAACAAACGCAAGAGGCTCCATGATAAATCTTGTTGGTGTGATGTCCGAAGAGGGGATGATTTACTACAAATTGCTTAATGAGGATGGGAAGAAAAAATCGGGCACGACTGCGATCGACATATGTAACTTTCTTGTTCGACTTCAAGATCAGTGCCCCACCAATTCAATCATTGTTATGGACAATGCCCCGATTCATGGCAGGGAAGACTTCAATTGGGTTCAAAACCTCCTCAAAGAATCCTCCAAGAAGATCGACATCAAGTTTCTGCCAAAATACTCTCCCTTTCTAAATCCAATCGAGTTGGCGTTCAACATCATCAGAATTGATGAGAAGCACAAGGAAATTCAATTGCGACCCAAGTTGGCAGAGGCGATCCGGGACACAATCCATAGAAAGATGACTCCGGAGATTTTCTCCAAGTCTTTCTTGCACTGTCAGAAGTTTTATTCTAGTTGCTCACACATGCAGCCAATTACCGGAAATATTATCAAGGACCCAGAAATTTTTTTTCAGGTTTCTTGATTTTTCTTTTCTTTTTCTTTTTGCTTTTTCTTTTTCTTATTTCTTATTTTTTTCATTTTTATGAGTAAATTAAAAAGCAATGAATAGGAATTGAGGCAAAAATTGAAGCAAAAACTAGAAGGGACCTCCTCGGAGTTGTATCCACTCCTTGACACAAAGGATTTCCTCAACACTACCTTGATTGAGCAAAGATTACTGCCAGGAAAGGATGTGATGGCCTTTTGGAAGACGCGCTCTGAGGAGGTGCTGGTTGCTGGGATCAATAAGAATTATTGGGCCATTTGGGATAATGTTGGCTAGTTCTTGCAACAAATAGTCCAATAATTCAGTATTTTGTCCCTTGGGTTTTGCATCCTCTTTGAGATATTGGTTTATCTCTGATTGTATAGAATTGGATTCAATATCAGGTGTGTTGTTGGTGTGGTATAATTGAGATGAAAAAACTAGGCTTTTTCAAAGCATATGTAGTTTAAAGTGATTGAGAAGGCTCAGGCTAGACCAATTTCGGAAGATCATTTTATCAGAAAAGACACTGGCAGTCTTGCAGAACGTTTCAACAATTTTGTTGACAGGGTAATTGTAATTGTCAACAATAATGATTCAAAATTTTTCCAAATCAAGATTTTGAATTTTGGATCAATTTTCATTGCACAGAAGTAGGACGGCTTCTCAAGAGCATCATGAAGGTATTTATTTATTTTTTGGATTATCTGGGAAGCAGGCTCAATCAATTGGCCTTGGTCATAGAGCCCGTTTTGCACTTGTTTCAGGTGTTTGATGAGCACTATGTAGATTGGAAGGGCTTTATTTAATCTCAGGTACTTGGTGGCACAAGAATATCAGTGGCTTTGCTGAGAGGAAGAAGGAGCTTCATCATGCTCGAGGCAAGATTCCACTTGATGTCCAACAGCTTGAATTTGCTTACTTCAGTATTGTCATCACAGAACTTGGAACATGAGTTCCGAAGTTCAATTGCTTGCTCAATCATATGGAATGTTGAGTTCCAATGCGTAGAGACATCAATATCAAGTGTCGTGAAGTTGTGACCAAGCTCACAAAGGTTTGGCTGGGCATAGTTGACTACTGCCTTGAATCGCTCGCGTCATTGGGGGGAGAATCTCACATAGGTACACAGCCCATGGATATGTTTGAAAATCATTTTTAAATTGAGTGAGACCCCAACCGGCGTGGTTGTGAGATTTGAGATAGACATTATTGATGAGCCTTCTGATTCATTGGGTTTGTTAATCAATGTTTCAGAATATTTATGATCATTGACAGTGCCTAGGACTTCCAAACCCGCTTTGGCCCCAGGTTGATCACATGAGCAATACAGCCAAGCAAGTTTTCTTGGGTTTGAACGATGGGAGAATGGCTGGAGCTCACAACCATTTGACCATTGGTTGAGGCATTATTGGCAGTTATTGTATTGATTTTCTTAAGGAGACCATATTGTTCAAGCACACCATAAAAGAGGTTGGCAAAATTTTCCCCAGTGTGACTTCCTAAAAATATAAAACTGCATAAGTTTCATCACCACAAAAGATAAGTCAAAGTAAAGAAGAAAGAAAACAAAAACTGAGTCGACTGACCCTGAATGTGGGGGACTGCAATATTTAAATCAACCTGTCACATTTGGCGCGGTCCAGGCATCCTGCGTAAACAAGATCCATTGTTGTTTTGCCAATAGTTCATGTTTGGATGTAGATTTTGGTGAGATGCAATGAAAGGGATTGTCAGGATATGTTGTTGAACATCAGGGTTTCGTGCTCATTAAAAAGATGGATCAAGGCACAGAATGATTTCCTTTCAATGATTGAGAAAGGGAGGTCGGCATCAGTGATGAAATTTGCTACAGCAGTCTTAAGGTTTTCAGAATTGAGGACAGTCTAAAAAATGTCATCATAAAACAGAAAACAAAGTGTAATAAAGTCAAAATAAAAAAAGTATCATAAAAGAGACAAGGAACAGTAAGGAAGTGAAATACAATGATGTACCTTGGCTGCCAGCTTTGATATCTTGATGAAGTTTGAGATGTCGGATTGGTTTCTATCCACATTCTTCAAAATTTTAGGATCCACAAATCTTCGGACCTTCAAGAGGTGCTTGTGGAAGTTCTTGGTACTTCCTAAGTGGTCCTTTTTCAATGTGCGGCCACAAATCGATTTCTTCAAGGCAACCTGACATGTTGCTTCTAATCCATTGGCACTCTTGTTGAAGTGGGTCCAGACCCAACTTTGGTTGGGAATTGGAGCTGCAGATGCTGAAATAGATTGGCCAATTTTGGAATTCATAGCCTGGTTTTCTGTTGATATTGATACCTCGCCATCATCATTGAGTTCAATGATTTCATTTTGCAAGGACAGTGTGGAGTTTGTTGTAACGCTTGTTCCCAGGGTTAGGGATGGGGGGTGACCCTTGACCTGTTCCCACATCCGAAATCACCTGGGGTCTGGGTGTTTCCCCGGGTCATCTGGCATATGAAACACCATAGATGACATTGTCAACCACAGAGGTAATATCAACATACCTGACATTCCCCAAGTAGTTACAATGAAATAATTACATAATTCATATTGTTAAATTATGTAATAAATTGTTAAAATATTAATATTAAACATTATATTACTTGTACGATACTTTATCAGAATAAACACAGAACAATTAATATAATATAAGTACCACAATAAGTGAATTACATGACAATAACATTACTGAAACCTTAGTAAACCTTTAAAACTTGATTATAAATTATTATAATAGGTTTTGCTTAGTTTTGTCTGACCTAAAAAGGTTTTGTTCAGTTTTGCCAGGTTTTGTTCTGTCTAAGCACATTTTGTCCTTTTATTTTATCTTTTATTTTACCTTTATTCTATCATTATATTTAGCCGTAAAATATTATTGAAAAACAGAGTTTTCGATGATGAAGAAGTTTTTTGATAAAATAATAATCCAGACAAAGTCTGGAAAAGTAACCAATCAACTCAATCCATGGGGCTAAATGTGCCGTAGCAATGAGTGCAGATTGTTGGGGCTAAATGTGCCAACAACTGGATGCAGTTTTGGTCAAGAACTGATGGTGTTTCATTGAGCAGCACATGAATTCTTTAAGGTAACTAACTACAAGGGCCGAGCTGTGGGTTACTCAAGAGTGCATATTCAAGATGGAAAGACATGAGTTCATGAGCGGAGAGAGGTTAAAGGAGTGATGTGAGAATAAAAAAAAAAAAAGACAGTATTGAAGGGTGAAATTTCAACAAATATAACATAAAATAACTTAACTTACAAAATATGCGCCTCAATTATGCTTATAAATAATTATAATTGATAACAATTAATTATTTAAAGCATAAGCCCCTCATTTGATCTGTATCTTATAACTGATGCGTCAAAAGGAAGGAGTTAACAATTTGTTATCAATCTTATTCTCATCAAAGGATGTGGATTAATTGGAAGTTAATTAACATCATTAATTTGAGCGCCAACAGGAAGGAGATAATAAGTTGTTATCAACTTTATTCCCATCAAATGATGTGTATTAATTAGAATTTAATTACCATCATTAATTTTGAGCGCTGCCTGGAAGGAGATAACAATTGTTTTATCAACTTTAACAGCATCATTGATGTGTACCTTAATTCAAAGTAAATTACCATCATTGATCTGTTAATATTAAACTTGTGACAATCCAAGGGATTAACATTTGTTGATCTTGATCCCAGTGCGCCTCAAAGGTCTCACCAGGAAGATATTGGGCGCTTCTGAGTGCCTTGTTAGAATATTTAAGCACCATCTTCATCTGGTAATTTTCCCCAGCCTCCCAGTCACTCAGAAAGCGCATTCAGCTCTCAGATATAATTATAACTATCTACAAGACAGTCTATAAATTATACCAGAAGCCTTATTTAGTGTTCTTGCCACTGGATCACGCCTCCACCATAATCCACACTATTTATTGTCTGCCCTGAATCAACCTGTAGTGACTTATATAAGTCTTGAAGCGCATCTGAACTACTACAACCAGTTGTTAGTTGCACTCCAACCCTTATAAAGGCCCAACCCATAAGTAATTGTTACTTACAACCTCTAGAATATTCCCTGACTGCCTCAGCCGGAAGAATCCACGTATACTTACGGGATTTCCCTCCCTGAAAAGGTTGAGAAGAAGCTTTGCAAGATTTAAATACTTCAAGATAATTATCTTTAATAATTATTATTTATAGGAATTAACCCTTACACTCACCAAACTACCACAAAATCAATCACTCATAGCACAACCAGTGCTCATAAACACTTGGTTAGTAGCATAGAGGCTGACAACCTGGGTCCTGGGGAATCTATCATCATATCCCCTTAACCACCAACATCATCCACATCATGAAGCGTAAATGCATTTCTCAACCCCAAACACCCAACCAAACCCCTCCAGCACCTTCAAACACGCCAACATCATCAAAAAATCCCATTGAAGTGATTGACCTGGACAAAAACGACAATTTTGAAGCCCCAAAATCATGTTTTGCCAAGCAAAGTTGGGTCTGGACCCACTTCAACAAGAGTGCCAATGGATTAGAAGCAACATGTCAGGTTGCCTTGAAGAAATCTATATGCGGCAAGACATTGAAAAAGGATCAATCAGGAAGTACCAAGAACTTCCACGAGCACCTCTTGAAGGTGCACAGATTGGTTGATCCAAAGCTCAGCAAGAAGTTGGATCAATCACAATCCGATATCTCCAGATACATGAAGGATTCCAAACTGGGACCCAAGGTATGTTGATTTCACTCTTTTTTCTTGATTCTTTTGTTTAGTTCAATCAAATTAAATACAATTGTTTAAATATCCTAGCTTGTCCTCAAGACCGATAATCTCAAGATGGCAATTGCATAATTTGTTGCAGAGGCTGACCTTCCATTTTCAATTTTTGAGCGCAAATTGTTCCACAATTTGATCCAATTAGTAAATGAGCAGGCTACATTGATGGCCTCCATTATTACCCAACACAGTCTCTCCTCACAAATGACAAAAATCTACATAAACGGCCAACAAAAAATGATGTTGGAATATCTCTCAAAGCAGCAATGGATCTCATTTACCCAGGATGCCTGGACCGCACCCAATGTGACAGCTTTTTTGGCAATGTGGTATTCTTAAATGTTGAAAATTAAAAATTATTTCTTTTATTCTTTTTCTATTTTCTTTCTCTCTTTTTCTATATTCTTTTCTCATACAAAAGGCCAGAAATCAGCATATTTGATTGGAGAAACAGACTCTACGGCTCAAATTACCCTATGGTCACCTTGGACAGCAACCTCTCAAACCCCTTGGATCAGAAGTTACACACCCTCCTTGGCCACCATCAGTACATATCACCAATCACCACTATCATTTACATATCACACTCCTTACACAACCTCCAGTACATTACACAACCAACACACAACATACTACATACAACAACCCAATTACATACATCAACAACCCATACACTCAATCACATGGACACGATGCATGCAGGCTCATACTAATCTCATGTGGTGCCATGCAGTGTTATGCAGATCGGATTGAATTTAGTCTGTATGCGGCTGTGAATAATCACCTGATCCCTGATTGGAGCTATTTTAGTGTATTTTCCTTATCTGACACCACTTTTTGACAGGCTGTGCAGGCACATGACCTGATGGCTGTGCAGTTTAGTTCAGTATTGGGTTGTTCCATTGTGTTCCATGGCTTTTCCAGGCCAGCACAAATCCCTCATTCTGGCTAAATTCCCTCAATGCTGTGCATTCAGGCCAGCACAAATCCCTCATTCTGGCTAAAATCCCTCAATGCTGTGCAAACAAGCCAGCCAAAATCCTTCATTGTTGTCTATATAAGCCTGTAACTTTTTTGTCATTCCCCCTTGCTCACCAGATTCTGGCATCAGATTTTATTTACACCCTTATTAGTCTTTATCCCCTATAAACACTATCTATCTGGTCACTCTATATTATTAGCCCCTCAATATTATAGCTTGACACTTTCATAACCCCTTACACAACTCATTGCAACCCTTATATTCAACCAACCCTTTATATTCAACATTGACCTCATTGGGGTTTGAACCCACTACCTCTATCCCATTTTATTCTCAGAAGCCTGAGCCCTTACCAGCTAGGCTATTCACCCTTCTATAAACCTCAACACCCTTTCCTCAATCTGTTACACCTCTCATCACTCAACACTCTTCATCAGTACTCATCACTCATGTCAGCCACAGAGATAATATCAACATACCTGATATTATCCAAGTAGCCACAAACCTTAATAATCACTAGAAGGATTGAAGTTGTCACCATAATTGTTATAATAATATTATAACAAATAATACATTACTATTAATATTATTACTAAGCACAATATAATTACAATGGAAAGTACTATATTATTATTTTTATAAGCTCACAAGCATGGATAATAGCTTTATTCAAGCCTCATTGATTATTAATGTACCTTACCATAACATATTAACAGGTAATCAATTGATAAGGCGCTTAAATCATGTATTATTACATGTGCCTGTACTAATCCTTCTTACACTTATTACACATAAATACAAGTGTCAGCAGGCTCAGAAGGCGTCAATAATAAGTGTAATATCACCTAGACATGCTTGCAATAATTATTAGAATGCCTGTATACCATTAGACAAGCACTGGTAACCCTTGAAGCATCATGAATGAGTGTAATATAATTATTTATGCTTATAATAATTCTTATCATACATATATGCTTAAAGTAAGGTGTTGACAACCTCTTGAAGCGTCACCAGTGTGTATAATAGGCTCTAATAATTAATACACATGTGATACAAGGAGTTAACAGCTCCATTAGTATCATATATAAGGATATAACTAAGTATAATCTTAACTGTAATTTACCATGACCAATATTAAGATGAGATGAGTATTTAACAGTCCCTGGAAGCGTCACCAGTAAGCTAACTTACCTCACTTGGGCTTTAATTAAGTTACTGTTGCTTGAATTCCTGTCACCAGGAATTAACAGCTCCAGTAGATAACTCAATCTGATTCCAAGTAAATTAATATGTGCTCCAATAAATTAATGCTGCACTCAGAGCACACTAGAGAGCACCTAGAAGCGTCATCATTAATGGTACTGGCTGTAAAAATGCCTCAACTGGACCCCAGATTACCATAAGGTCAATCACATGGTCCAAAAGCCCCACATGACACTCAATGTGATCCAGTGAACCCCAGATGAGGATACCAGCCAACCAGAGGTCATACAGGCATTCCAGTGAGTGCTTCTGAACCCCCTCTGAGAATATAAAAGCCACTGGTTCCTCCTGGTTTGTCCCCCCAGTCAACCATGAGTCACCCAGTCACCCAGATATCAGCCAACAGTAGTTATATTGCTTTACCCAGCCTATAAATATTGAACCAGTAGCCTTGCTCAGTGTTTTTGCCACTGGATACGAATTATCCATCATCATCAACCCTGCCATTGTCTACTGTAGCCATCTGTAGTGACCCAACAAGGTCTTGACTGATCCTGCTATACTGCCCCCTTTGTTATTGGTCCAGTATCTGTGCAAGAAGCTCATTCCTGTAAGTGTAATCACTTAAATCCTCCTCCTCATTCCCTGGCTGTCATCAGCAGAAAGAATCCTTTGGATTTCCCTCCTTGTTTAAGGTTGAGAAGAGCACTTCATATTGGCCGAGCTGGACGTGAAGCTTTGAGAACAACAGGATGTTGTTAGAGACACGACGACGATAAGTTTGGAAGACTTATATGAGGCACACCTTGAGAACAACAGGATGTTGTTAGAGACACGACGACGATAAGTTTGGAAGACTTATATGAGGCACACCTGGAGGAGGAGTTGGAAGGTTGATTGAATGGATTGAAGTTGAGCACGAGTGAAACAAATAAATGAGATCAGGAGAAGAAATGGACAAGAGAAGCAGACCTTTGAGAACAACAGGATGTTGTTAGAGACACGACGACGATAAGTTTGGAAGACTTATATGAGGCACACCTGGAATGTGAATGACGAGAGGATGAGACAAGAACGTGAGAGGGAAGAAATGAAAGTGAAGATGAAATACATAGCCGGCATACCTGGAGGAGGAGTTGGAAGGTTGATTGAATGGATTGAAGTTGAGCACGAGTGAAAACAAATAAATGAGATGAGGAAAAGAAATACGACTGGGAGAAGCGGAAGTGTATTTATGATCATCATCTAGGTTAGGGTTTGCACACGTGGCTGTTATTCAAACTCAAACTATCATCTACCCCGCATCCTGATATGGTTAGGTTTGCCGCAGTTGTATGTAGTTCAATACCCCCCTCTTTCATTGCCCCGGCATGTGAAGATCCTTGATTACGTCTTGGTGTTTTCTTCTTCCAAGGGCCTTGGTGCACACGTCGGCTTTCATGAGGTGAGTTGGAACGTAAGATACGCGGATCAGACCGCTGTCGTACACTTCTCTGAGCCAATGATAGATGATGTCGATGTGTTTGGTTCTTTGTTGAAATAATGGATTGATGGCTAGAGCAATGGCGCTTTGGTTGTCGACGTAGATGTTGAATTTTGAGGTGAGTGAGAGATTGAGACTTTGCAGAAGATATTTCAGCCAGACTGATTCTTGAGTGCCTTCGAAGAGCGCTCTGTATTCCGCCTCTGTGGTGGAGGTGGACACGGTTTGCTGCTTCTTCGACCGCCAAGATATGACATTACCCCTAGGGTGGCTATGTAGCCGGAGTAGGAACGCCGGTCATCGGTGCAGTTGGCGAAATCAGCGTCAGTGAACACCGACACCTCAGACAGGTCGCAGTCGCCGTTTAGTGTGATGCCGTAGTGACGAGTGCCTGCCAGATAACGCAGTAGATGGAGAACTGCTTTCCAGTGCAGCATTCCGGGCTTCTCAAGGTGCTGAGAGAGCTGAGAGACCGTGAATGAGATATCGGGGCGCGTCGAGACGGCGAGATAGTTCAGCAGACCAAGCGCTTCACGATAGTTAACTTTCAGCTGCAAAAAGGAGGCGTGAGACTCGTCCGTGGATTTCACCAGGCGAGTGTTCGCAACCATAGGTGTATCGGTCGTTCGACTATCAGACATGTTGTAGGTTTCAAGAATTGATGTGGTGTATGTTTCTTGGGTGAGAGTTATTGTCGATGGAGCTGTTCTGGTGAGTTTGATGCCAAGAATGTACTCGGCTGGTCCCAAGTCTTCCATTTTGAAGCGGGCAGATATGAGAGTTTTGAAGGTATCAACGTCGTGGCTGACAATGATCATGTCGTCGACATAAACGTGAACGAAGCATTCCCAGGTTGTCGAGGAAGATACAAACAGGCAGGGGTCGGCTGGAGAGGGCATGAATTTGATGGAAACGAAAAATTCCTTCAGCGCGGCGTACCAGACCCTCGGCGCTTGCTTTAGACCGTAGATAGCTTTGTTCAGCTTGAGACAATGTCCTCTAGGTACGGTGAGGCCCGGAGGAGGTCGTAGATAAACGGTTTCTTGCAGGTTACCATTGAGAAAAGCATTTTTCGCGTCCATTTGATGGATGTGATAACCCTTTGAAAGGCCAATGATGAGAACTGCTCGGAGACTGGCTGATCGACCGGTGGGAGCGTATGTATGAGTAAAATCGAGGCCTTCACGCTGTTTCGAGCCCTGTGCGCATAAACGCGCTTTGAATTTTACCACAACGCCTTGAGCATCCTTCTTTTTGCGGAAAACCCAAACCGTCCCTAGAAGTGCTTCATCTTCTGGAGTGACTGTGATCTCCCAAACCTTCAGATCATTCATTGCGTCCAGCTCGGAGTCTATGGCTTTTGTCCATGACGTGGCATCAGCGGACATCATCGCTTCCCTGTAGGTTTTGGGAATTTCCAAGACTTGCAAAGCGCGCGCTAGACGAGCTCGCCTTTTGGTGTGAAGGATGTGGGATTCGTCTATGGCGGAGCTGATGTTGCGGGAGCTATGGCAGATGTGAGAACCATGTCCCACCCGGGCTTTGGGCGAGGATTGGTGGAGTCGGAGGGAGCGAGTGGTGGATCAGCTTGATTGATAGGGCCGGATCGTCCGTGGTGTCTTCAGACGCGGAGAAGAATTCAGCCTGAGCAAGGCTATCGTCGATGTTGAATTCATTGTCCTGCTCGTGGTAGCTGAGCGCTTGAAGTTCCTCGACGGATGGAGAGGAGTTGACAGAGGTTTCAACCTGATCGATTTCTTGAAAGGTCTCAGGCGAGAGAGGGTCGAAATGATGGGAAGGATCAGCTGAGGAGAAGATAGAGACTCCTGGGAACTCTGTTTCAACGAATTTGACATCGTGACAGCGCTCTATCTTCCCCCTGGAAGGAGTACGCGCCAGTTATGCGCACCCAGCTGATAGCCGACTAGAATAGCCTTCTTGGATGTGTCTCCGAATTTTCCGTCTCTGAGATTGTGAGGTATGTTGACGTAACACAGGCATCCAAACGGTTTGAGTCTGTCGCCATTGAAGTTTGTGCCAAACCAAAGGTTGTATGGGTTGTCCCATTTCAGCTTCTTCATCGGTGTGATATTTTCCAGGAAGACTGCTGTGCAGACAGCTTCTCCCCAGTATTCGGCAGGTAGCTTCGCTTGCTTGAGCAGACAACGGGACTTCTCAGAGGTTGACCGGTTACCTCTCTCGGCAACGGAGTTCTGTTGAGGGTGTAAGGGGCCGTGGTTTGAATTGTGATCCCTTCTGTTTGAGAAATGCGGTGAATTCTTTGGAATTGAATTCACCACCGCCGTCAAAAACGACAGTTTTGATGTTCGCATTGTGATGATTGGTGACTTCATGGTAGTATTGCAGAAAAAATGAGAATGTTTCGGATTTCTTGCGGAGAAGGTAGACATGACGGTAGCGTGTAAAGAAATCGGTGATTTTAAAGTAATATTCTTTTCCGCCGAAGGAAGGTGGATTGATGCGCCGCTGAGGTCCATGAAGACGTACTCTAGCGGTCGCGTTGCACGTGGAAGATGGAGGAAAAAGGCAGACGATGGGATTTAGACAGAAAGCATGCGTCGCAATTTAGCTTGACGCCGGATGGGATGTTCGGGTAAATCTTCCTCAGAGCCTCGATGTTTGGGTGGCCTGCGGATCTGTGGAGATTGGTGATATCAGCGAGTGTTGCTGATTTTGCTGAGATGGGAGTTGTTGAGGTGGACTGACCTTGAGTGGTGATGATGATTCTCGCGCTGAAAGTACCGTCGTTGATGACACCGGACAGGATTGGAGTCCCATTGGAAACAAGATTGAACGAATCTTTGCCAGTACGAACGA
>SMGU01009834.1:0-14355 GCA_004348175.1 Puccinia novopanici
ATGATCCCCATCCATGGTTACCAACTTTACAGACTGTGGAAATTAAGATTTTTCTGGTGGGACTCAACCCACAAACTCAGCAATGCTGAGAAACATTCTAGAGTGCTGCCTTTACCAACTAGGCTACAGATTATTGTGCTTGCCATGGTGGTTGGGCAGTAGTTTTCATTGTTAAACTGAGGTGATACATCATGGTATTGAAATTAAAACTATATCAGAAACACTGGAAGCACAGCAAGCAGAGGTTGACCATATGATTAGGTTGAAGTGATGAAAACTGAAACCTAATCTTGAGAATCTCACCATTCAACATTTCCTATATTCTAAAACTAATGTTTTATTTCATTCTCTTTTTCTGATTCTCTTTTTATTATCATCTTCAATCCAATACTCATCTCCACAACCTTCCTCCTCACTGTCTTCAGGTATGATTTGTATTCATTTCATCTCTCTTTCATCTCATCACTAGGTGTGTGCTCCTTGAGTCCATTGACTCTATTATTGTTGTTTCTAACATGTCTCTCTGCTGTCACAAGTTGAGATATCATTGTAGGATTCATTCTCTTCATTCTGTTTCTCTTTTCATTCTCATCAATCCAAAACTCATCTCCACAATGTTGAGTTTTCATCTCTCCTGTGATGTTGCCGCTCCCAATCAACATCTCTTCTCTTTTGTCTGAACTTTCCGCATCAAACTAGTGAGCCCTAACTGTCCTCTGAACAGAATTGGTTAGGTTTAAGTTCAAACTGGCACTTAATCATTTCCCCACACGACTTTCTCTCTCCAGTTCATCAAGAATAAACTCAAGATTGACACCCCCAAGGGAATTTGAAAATTGGCGGGGGAATTTGGTACTTTTTCAAAAGTTGATCAAACTGTGCCAAACTGAGCATCCTGAGCAAAAAAAAAATGTGCCAAACTGAGCAAAAATCATTGGAGAATGTTTTGCTGAGTTTTTATTTTGCTGGCCTGGAAGGCCCAACGGGCCTGATCCGGGCCTGACCTAAAAGCACATTGGGCCAGCCTGGAGATCATGAGCTTTTCCTGAACACCCTTTGGTGTTGGCCCAATGTGCTTTTGGGTCAGGCCCGTCTCAGGCCCACCGGGCCTTCCAGGCCCGCAAACTAAAAGCTCAGCAAAACATTCTCCAATGATTTTTGCTCAGTTTGGCACATTTTTTTTTGCTCAGGATGCTCAGTTTGGCACAGTTTGATCAACTTTTGAAAAGTACCAAATTCCCCCCGCCAATTTTCAAAATCCCCTTGGGGGAAATTTAAGAGGTTTGTAGTGTTCCCCTTGAATCAAAATTTGAAAATTATGGTGTGAGTTGAGATATCAAATTGGTGTAGTACAGATCATTATCTACTGAATGATATGTAATTGAACCTAATCTGCAAGGATGCGGATGAAATTTATTGTTTGATATAAGTTTCTTATTCAACTGGGGAAGCCAACATAGAAACACGCCTTGTGAAGATGGTAAAAAATCACTCATCTCTTGAAAGGAGATAGAGTTTGGAATCTTTCTGAGAAATGTGTTGATAAATCAATCCAGTGCTGGCCAGCCGCAATAGTCTGTGATGATGGGTTACGGAAAGCAGTGCGCAGCTCGCGCGGGTGTTGATTGTTTCTGCCCCCCGCGCAGAGCACTCAGCCGGCCCGAGGCCTATTCTGGGGGGCCGCGCCAGAGAACCCGCCGTCAACCACAACAATGGCTTCCCACTCACAATTTCCAGGCTCATTCAGACTCTCCACTCCCTCCGCTAAACCACCGGCCTCCTCCGTCTCAGACTCGCTCAAACAGCTTCTCGACCAATCTCGCCAGCTCCATGCAGGCATTGCCAGTGCATCCAGCCTCAACCCCATCTCGGCTTTCAACCAATTCTCTGGCGCGCCTAACTCATCTAGTAACCTCAACGGCACCCTTCCTACTGTTCAACTCGGTCTCGATCAGATCGAGGCCCAATCTAGGAGGCTCGTTTCCAAGATCAGGAAAAATGACACCCTTGACGCGTCCCTATCTCTCTTTGGGGTGGCCCTGCCACTTCTGGGAGAGATGCCCGAAGTCTCACTACTCTGAATGGTCAAGGTACTAGCTCCAAGGCACACTATCTTCTTGCAGGTGCTGGGGTCAATGCCGAGGAGCTGGGAAAAACTATTGATGGCGTCGATCTGCGAGGTACTTTCGAACCTTTACAGCCTTTGCAGGATACCGATGTTGAGGTATGCGCTTCCCATCTTAAAATATATGTCGGTTCATACGGAGCTGATGTCTATTTTTTTTTTTTTTTTTTTATTCTCCGGGATCGATAATTGACAGGGTTACCTTAAACATGAACATGAGCAATCTATCATCGCGTCAATCGAGGAGGGTAGGAGGCAGACCGTCCAAGACTTCTATCAAATCCTCGATAGATCGATGAGAAGAAATTGGGAAGAGCAGAAAGAACTTCTGTTTGAAGAACTAGCCCGTCATCAACCTCAGTCCTCTAGTGAAGGTGGAAATATGTTGTCCATGTTTTCAACTCACTCTTCGCTCAACAATCTGTCCGAGATTGCCAACTCGCCTACCAGCTCACCCGAGCATTCATCTCGAAGGGCCCAGTCGCGACTCCCCTTTTCGGATAGCACAAACTTCGGTGGCATCCAATCCGGCGGCGGTCCTCGTACAAGCTCCAGTCAAACTGACATGCACGGAAAGATGATGAAATATGACCAAGCGGTCACCAAGCTCAACCAACGGCGTCTTCAGAATGCCTACTTCCCAATTGTCCACGCATTCAAAGACGCCAGCTTGTCAGTCACCGAAGATAACAACGGCAAGCTGTCCCAAAACGCGCCCCTAACCGATACATGGAGTCTCTTGGCTCAACTCGTCCAGGAAAAGAATACTGGACTTTCCGATCAAGATAACGAAATGATTGGTGGCATTAGACTCACAACCATGTCAGCCGAACGTAAATATGCCAAACATTACCTCGGCGATCCTCAAGGTCTTGAGGCCAAAAACGTTCGCAAGCAGTTGGTTGATGGCGCCAGAGCACATTTGGAACAACAGTCAGCAACACCCTATTTTCTTTATTCGCTACCAAAACAATATTTTGCTGTCAAAACCTGCTTCAGTAAGATCAAGAACTCATTGCAATATATGTATATTTATAATTTGTCAGATTTCTCACCCATATCAGCATGCAAATTGCCGCCCACCCTTTGGAGGCTGCCCTTGGTGGTGACCCATCAACAGCCAACAAAGTCAGAGCTTACGTAGATCTAAAATTCTGTAAAAACGGAGCTTGGACAGATAAGCGACTTGAAGTCAGTCCTCGCCATTCAGACAAAGTGGTCTGTAGAAACTTCGAGCTAATCGGATCTCCCACTTTGACCAAAAATTGTGATTTTACAAAACTGACAGATCATCAATAACACGCCGGTGTGGGCCAGAATATTCTTCCTGTTGAGAATCGGCCAGATTCCTGAGGCGTTGAAATTCACCAAAACTTACGAACAGCACATCCGGAAGACCGAGCCCAACTTTTTGTCGTATTTTTCCTCTTGGGCGTCAAGCCCCGATCGCCGATTATCGAAGACTCTACGGGATAGATTTTTAGCTGAATACAACCAGAGGACTCGAGAGGTTAGCGGAGCCGAGGGGGATTTGGGTCTGGCTCTAGTCATGCAACTACTGCCAACGTTGATCCATTCAAACATGCCGTATACAAAATTATCGGAAGGATCGAAATCCAGCGCAAGAACGTCCCGGTCGCTATTGCTAGCATGGAAGATTGGATTTGGTTACAATTGGTCTTGGTCAAAGAAACAGACCCTGCACTCGATCATCCTGTCTCCAGTTACAACAACTCCATCTCATCGACTCAGGATCGCTACGGTCTGGAAGAGTTTGCCCAAGTGATCGCTAAATATGGGGAAAGTCACTTTGATCCCAACGGCAATAGGCCCCTCATGTATTTCAGAGTGCTTTTGATGAGCGGCCAATTCGAAAAGGTATGTCAAGTGACGGGCAACCCGGTATACTGCCAACCTAGCGGAATAAACAAAAACTAAGTACCTCAACTCTCTTTGTAGGCATGTTTGTTTCTTCAACAAAAGCCGCATTATCAAGTGGATGCTGTACATTTCGCCATCGCCCTTTCATACTACGGCTTACTACGCATATCTGATAGCGCTCCTTCGACCGAGGGGCCAGCCAGTAAGTTGAAGCTTATAAAATCAGTTTTCAATCTTCATATTTAACTCATATGGCTCCTTGCATGATGATCCATAGCATCTCCCAAAGGCAAATCCTCCAGCACCAGTCACCCAACTGTCAACTTCGCTCGTTTAATATACCGATACACCCGCCTGTTTGCCAAGAGTGCTCCAGAAGTTGCTGTGCAGTACCTGTATTTGATTTGTCTCAATGCCGATGCTCCGCCGCCTTCATTGGGCCAAAACCAAATCACGCTTTGCCATACTTACATCGGTGACCTCGCCGTTGAGACCGCATCGCGCGAGGAAATCTTGGGCGACGTGCGTAACGATGGAACACGGATCGTCAGTGTAGCTTTCCCTATCCTATAGGATCGCCCACATATCATCTAATTTTTTTTACAAACACATTCATGCTCCTTGGCGACATATAGCCTGGAATGATCGAAAGAGATTTGAGCCTGATCAAGTTATCCAACCACCGAGAATATTTGGAAACTATCGTGAAGCAAGCAGCAGAACGTGCGTTCAGGGAGCGTCGATTGCGGGATGCGATCCGCTTGTTCAACATAGCAGAAGAGTACGACCGGGTGATTGCGGTGATAAACATGGAGTTGGGAAGTTCGCTATTCCAGCCGGGGAGCAAGCCGGGATCCAGCCGGATGGACGAGGAGATGGAGGGCACCGGGCCGGGCTTAAGGGCGCCACCGTCTCGTTGACTGCCTCTGAAGACATCGTCGCCGTCGCTAATAACGTTCTGGCGCATTACGATCGCACCTCCACAATCTCCAGTCGCATCACTCGCAAGAATCGCGACACTTGTGCCTTGTTGTTGAGATTAAAAACCGTCCTGGACTTGCACGAGCAGGGCAAAAATGAACAAGCATTGACCGTAAGTGTCCGGCCGTCTCTGCTCAAGTGACAATAGATTGATTTGTTTCACTCTTGTCGTTTTGCACATGTAGATGCTAGACTCTATCGATCTTTTACCCACTGGAAACGATCTAGTTCAGATCATACGCAAGTCTGAGCAAGTCAAAGATCTGGACGATACCATTGTTAAAAACTTGGACGTGATTGTCTTGAGTGGAATGAACATCCTCTTCCAGGTCTTTAGTAGCTTCAAGGATAGTCCCTATGGGGATGCTAGTCGACAAGCTGTACGTTTTTCCCCCGTTTATCTCTCCTTTTTTTTTCTCCTGGATTCTTCGATCCATATTTAACAACGGGGATTTTTTCGGTCCTCACTTGGTCAACTTTTTTGTGGATGCTAATATGTTGCTCTTGGGCTCGTATTTTATTCCCCTAAGAAAATGGCCGAGATCAAGACGAAAGCCAGGGCAATCACGACGTTTGCTGGAATGTTACGATACCGGCTGTCCCCTGAGACGTACTCTCAGCTCAGTAGATTGCAAGCTTACTTGCATTAAAAGAAAACCCCAATAGAAATCCCCGTCATTCATTCATTATTTTTGTCCAATCATGAAAGGAAGAACCAGCCATTCCTTCCCAGTTATTTTGTAGTTTTCCTCTGGTTTATGTTCCCTCTAATTTCTGAAACTCTTGCCCCCACCCCACCCTTTTTTTATGCCGTGGATCTACTTCAGAGCAACCTGCGGCTTCCCTTCTTATCAACAACAGACACAAAAATTCATGACGCTGAGACCAACTGGTTCACATGGAATCATGTAATGGGAAAGCTCTTCATGTGGCTTGTCTGCAGGTCCTGTATTGACAGAGCTTGTGTGGTCAACGATGTATCTTTTACAAGCTCAGACATGTCACACAGATTGCATTTGTGATTGCCTTGTTAAGGAAGGGATAATCTCGGAGTCTGGTATGGCCGTCACATGGCCCTTTTGCCCATCCCCAACTCACTTCTCCTGGTTTCTTCGTATTTGAGCTACACTGAAACCATGAAAGCTTGCATCAAACTGTGCTTTGAATATTCCTCTTGATATCATCTGAACATATCTTGAATCAACCCAGGTTTCTTAATCACATCCACGTGTTTAAACAAGTCTAGTAGGCTCAAGTGCATCATCTGTTTTTTTCACATCCTTTGGTTACTTTAGGTTACTTTCCTTTTTGTGCTTGGGATGCATAACTCAATCAAGTTGACCACACTTGAACCCACACATACATATATGTAGCATCACATCAGTAGCCGCAGTGGGCATGGACCCACATGGTCGCTCTCTTGTCCTCGACAACAACATGAGTCCAAGCAGCCTCCAAGCCTGTACAGCTTGCAAGGCCTGCGATTTGGTGACACAGCGCGCGTACGAACTTGGGCCAAACCCACAAGCATTTATGGGTTTGGCTGTCTAATAATTGAAGCTCGCTTGTCTCATTTGATTGAAACTATCTTGACTCAATTGGATTACCTAAATCAGCACATGAGGCTTGTTCACGGCCAAAAAACAAAAAAAAAAACTGGATCAACTGGCAGCAGCTGACATGGAAAAGTACCATTCCGCCTTTGTACTATTGCATTCCAACTGCTGCCAGTCGACCAAGTGTTTGTTGCAGTGGTTCAGAGTGGAAAGAATATGGCAATCAAAAACCCCAATTATTTTTGCAATGATCCTCCCCAAGGGCCATTCGAACATCATGATAGGTGGTTGTTAGTTGAGAATTAAGAAGAGTATGTGCTATGTTCCTCAATCTCAAATTGGAATGAAAGAGACGACCGAATAGATGATGGTTGAAATATGCAGTGATTTGAAATCTTTCTCAGTCATCTGTGCTTCAATTTTGCTTACTTAGAAAGAGCACGTGAGGGATTTTCAGGGCACGTGCAAAGATTAGTGGGGGAGGAGCAGGAGCAGAAGCAGGAGGCAGGGACATGAGCAAGGCTTTAAGCTTTATAAAAGAATAGATGTTATTTAGTGTAAAGCAACGCAATAAACTCCATGGAGCAACAAATCTGCTCAAGAGAAATACACTTAAGTTGATATCATCAAGAGAAAAACGCGTCGAGGTCACAAATCCTCTGACGCGACGCGTAGACACGTAACAAGGTAACAGATCGTGGAAAGTGCGTAGATGCGCGTAGTCAAGGAATACAGTGATGTAGTAAACGTGACGGGATTTTGTTTTCTCGGAATTCCGCCCACATGTCTACATTACTTCGCGTCAATCAGGACAGATGGTGTCCTCTTCACATTATCTTTTCTCAATTGTCACTCGTCTCAAATATTTAATTGGCTCAAGTAGTCAATATCCTCTGTCACGTTAATTACTTCTGATCTTCGAATCAAATTGTGATTACTTATGGTAATATGTACGCAAATTGTGAACGGAGAATCACATTAAAATTGCATAGGGGATAATTGGAACAAGACATTAAGATTGCATAGGGGGTAAAGAGTAAATCAAGATGGAATAGAGCTACGTTAGAAGATTAAGCAGATTGAATTTTAGAATAGCAGAGGAGATCCTGTCATTGGGACACCTGCCGGCAGGTGATTCCACGTTTTCATCGTTTAGTATACCTCGCCTTGGCGGGACATGGTGGAAAATGGAAGCCTAGTAGAAAAAAAGGTGAGTTACCGTGATCAGCGAATAGATGGGGGAGGAAATTGTCTTACTTGGCTCGCCCGGAGGAAATTTGAGATTATTCAATGTGCGGATTGCCTCACCTCGGCGCGACAAGAAGGACAAGTACGGGCTTGATTGGACAATTCTTCGAACCAAAGCTAGGATAGAAAAAACTTGGTCAGTATAAGTCAGCGGTGGGGAGATGAGGGAAGAAGAATTCTTACTTTAATGCATCTCCGGTGAAAGTGATGTGTCGCATGGCAGGGCAGGACAATCACGGTATCATCTGCGAGATAAGCATCCAGGCAGATAGTGCAGGCCAGCGTCGCACTCTCGGGTGAAGTGGATGTCATCGAGGCAGCGTTTGTGTTGGTCAAGTTGTCCAGGAATTCGTCTAGATTTTGAGCGGCGGGTCTGGCATTCATCCGACGGAGTTGATCCGCGGCTCCAGTTACAAACTGAGCGATGAGGGCTTGAGTCTCAGCATCAACGCTGTTCATTAGGCCTTGAATTCCCTCTAGATCCCCGATGTAAAATTGGGGGTCCGCGGCCACGTGAGCTTCTGGGTCCATGTAGTCCCTGATAGCAGCATTGACGCCGTCGAAAACCTGTATGATTACAATTTGTTGGTTGAAGGTAGACAGGCGAAATACAATTTGTTGGAACAAGTCCCTAAGGTGATCTTGAAGGCGTTGAGGGGGTACGAATTCCCTAGGAGTGCGATTCTGGTCCATTTTTGGTCGTAAAGCTAGTTACTGGTCACTACTAAAGTGCTGTTGATGGGGATTTAGGCGTAGGAGGGAGGGAGGGAGGGGAAGATGGAGCAGGGGATGGTGCGTGTGGCGGGGACACAAGAAGAAGAACAGGACCCTATTATATAGCCTACGGCAACAGCTACTCGTGAGCTACTCATCAGCTTTGCTGCGTCCAACAAAGGCGCTTTGAGCTCCTCCTCAGCTTTGCGGCATTTATCAAAGACGCTGGTTGCTCAGCGAGATGAAGTCTATGTACAACAAAGGGCGTTGTGCTGCTGTCGATTTACTAGACGCTAAATTTCCTTTGTGCAATTTTATCACGACTCGCCGCTGCTAAGATACTCCTCGCTTTGGGGCTATCCATGAAGGCTCATTAGAGTGCGTGCATTCTCTAATTTGGGGCAGAAAAGAATGTATTACTGAGCAGCACTGCATTCTGCCAATGAACTATTCACGAGCATGCACTCAGCAGCCTATCGCTCCTGCTATCAAAACCAGCTCAGTTGTTATATATTCATCTTTTGCTTTCCTCAAGAAACTGATCGGTTGCAGTTTTCAACATCGGTCGAGGGCTCTCTATAGAGAGGGTCAAAGCGGCCCTGCGGCAGTAGAGTGCATTCCGGTAGGCTGGTTTTCTCAAGACATTGAATTGACAAGCCGATATCTCACTCGCCTTCATTTCTTCCTCAGGCGGCGGGAATAAGTGGGCCCATCACTGTTCTTCCTGAAGGAAAACAGTCAGCGGATTTAGTTGTTCCTGCGTGGACAGACCACTATATGAGCAGGGCATCCCCTCTGCCGATTCTCATCCTAGTTACGCGCTTTGCACAAGTTCTAAATTATTAACCTCAGGGTTGCCAAACGACTGCAATCTGTTTATTGATTCAAGTTTTCTTGGCTTGATTGTGACAAAGGCTGCAAATTTAACATACGATATCGGGTCCCGTGAGCATGATGCCTTCATCATGCGCAAACTTACAGGTAACCGCTGGCTGGCCCAACTGCTCTGACAGGCTTAACATGTCCGACAAGAATTAAAACTGACCGGCAGGTCCGAGATGTTATTGGGCCTGCCGTGCCAACAAATGTGTCAGATAACGAAAGTTCCACACTAGAGCACTAGTATGGCCGTCGAATCTAGCGATGCTTTTTTTTTTTTTGCAACGTGACCCCTGTTCATGTCTTTCCGAAAGCACGAAAGACTGGGGTCACGTGAATCTCGCCAGTCTTTGGTTGTCAGATGATGCGAGTGAACTTAGTTGGAAATTACATTGCTGAGGACACGAGGTCCTTTTATATTCGAGGATCCATAGTTCAACATAATGAGGAGGATGGGGACACGAGAGAAGAGTGATATGACCTTTAGATGGACTGTAAGGGTTCAAGAAATAGACGGTACGATAAGAGAAAGTCGCCGGACTCGAGTAGAGTCCGGATACGGCTTATATTTAGTAGTAACAAGGATGTGTATTATTCTAAAAGAGAGGCGAGAGCGCCGGTTCAAGTAGCCACGATATGAATACAGCCGGGAGCGGCTTATCATAGGGACACAAAGAGAAGCCCGAGAGTGGCCGTGATATAGAGAGATCCGAGGGCGGGTCTCAATAGCCTAAAGCGGTAAGAAGAGGTGACCCCAGAAAAGAGAACGCAAGCCGGGAATCACACTCATCGATACATCCCATTGTTTGGGGGTTTTCAGGTGCATTTGAGCCTTAGTGCAGTATTCGGTGAGCACCAAGCACGTGCAAATCCATTCGTGAGCCAGCCGCTGATTGCGTACGGGTGGGAGGCATGCACCAGGACCCAGGAAGACTTGGAAATAAGCAGGCCAGCTGATTGCTCCCTCTGAATCTGACTATACAGACAGTAGCAATAATAATCGTCTGAAGATTCAGCCCATCAGCCGGTTAAGGCAAGCAGAGATAACAGCTCTAGGGGAGATGCGGAGTCAGGTGTTTGCTTACTAGCGGACTACAGAGGTGTGCTTTTGAGACCAGACGAGCTGGGAAGATATTAATCCACAGCAAGGGAATGGTTCAAGATAAGATCGGTTAGCAAAACTGCAGCACAGGAAATCGGGGTGAAGAAAGTCAGATTGCAGGAAATTTGGAACCAGCCGGAATTTGACCCCTTGCAAATATATAAACTACCCTGAAGCATACGGTAGGCATGCATGAGAGACACCCTTGAAGGGTGGTACACGGGTAAATGTAGAGCATGCGCGATTTCGGAAAGGTCGCGCACATTTTCCCCACCCCCCCCCTTCGCCCGCATTTAATTCCTACTCCGCCAACTCAGAGAAACCCTTACACAAGGGACCCTTACAAAAACACCCCTTACAAAAAAAAGTCTTACAAAAATTCCGTTACAAAAAAAAACTCTTACACAAAATCTCCGTACACAAAATACCCTTATAAAAAATATCGCTCACGAAAAGAAGCCTTAGGAAATCAACCCTTGTACATTTTTCTTTGTGCTTTGCATCTTGTCACACAGCGGCTCCTGCAATGAATCACATTTTATTACTCCAGGCCAAAAAACCAGTTCTCCCATTTATATCGGCATGCACGTCACACCACCACCACGTAAGGCAACAAATAAACCTCTTTCATTTATAGAGCGCCCGGAGACAGAAATACAAGCATGTAGAGAGTGACGAGACAGAAACACAAGCATAACGAGAACATAGCCGGGAGACACAAACACAAGCAGGAGAATAACCAAAAAGCAAAAAAAATATAAAAGCTTAAACACCAAGAGACTGGAGAAGCGGATCCAGGAGGGCGTCAAAAGACGAAGGCAAGCCGTCGGAGCCATCTGATCCACTTTCCCCGTCACTGTGGCCTGTCGTTCCAGGAGATCCAGGAGATGGCAAGCGCTGCGTATTGATGTTTGAAATTCTGTTGCTACTGCCATTGGCGGCAGCATCTTGCAGGTCAGTCGTTTGCGGAGATGGCACTGGGGGGAGCTGCGTATTGTTGGTTGTGTCGCTAGGGCTATTGGCGGCAACATTGTTCCTGGCATTGGCAGGTTGCTTTCTCTTTACAGGCGCGTTGCAGTTCTTCTTTGCAGCTGTGCCCATGCGAGCTCGTTTCCTTCTTGGTCCGCTATTCGAAGGAGATCTACGTGATTGTGATGCGCCAGCCTCGTCCTCTGAATGACTCAAATGACTAAGCTCCGCATCGTCCTCCGGTTCGGAATCGTCACCGGTGTAGGTCAGGTGGATCTTGTTCAATCCCAAACACGCAAGGATGGCCACATCTTGTCCCACCCTGAGGTCCACTAGGGGCCTGTGCAAGTCATTCAGCCCAATGTTCCAGTCATTATCGTTGACACGTAAAGTCATATTCATTTGTTTCAATCGCTCTCGAGAATTCTCTCCAGGCCAAGCACATCGAAGCTTGCGCCCACTCGCTATGTCTATACAGGGAGTCAAGGTGGTGAGCCCAGTTCCAAAGGAAGAAACCTGGGTGCTTACGTATCAATTCCTTCAACTTCCGTCGGATGGCAGAGACATTTTCCGCCAGCGACCCTGAAAACGCAGCAAAAATACGTATATATTCAGCACACATTGTCATCCTTGAATTCCAAATTCCAAGCTAGCCAAGTCTTCTTGGAGCCCTTCTGTATCCCAAGTTTCCCCTCCAAGCCAGCTTAACCAATCTTATGGAAGGTTGGAGTCTCAGCCAGAAACAAAAGATATATCAATATTGTTCTTGGAAAGCTCAGGTCAACAAACTAGTTTGTCCTCTGCAAGCATTGCCAGTAACTGATGGCTGGTCTAGTGGTGGTTCCAATTGCCCTGGGAACTCTGGGGATCAATCAAACATTCATGCTCCCTTTCACTTGACCAACAAATCACAGCCAACACAATGAGAATCAGTGCAGCTGATCTTTTAGTAATGAATGAGGCCTACACCTCACGAATTACTTTACTCACATCGGCCTCCACTTTGCGAACCCAATCGGTCACCATTGTTAGAACTGATTGTTGAGTCAACTTCGAAACCTGGACTCGTCCATTCAATCTAGCCACTCTCTTCGCATTGGTTAGATCTTCTGTCACAGTCTCTGGATTGGGAACAGTTGATCGTGGGGCATCCGAGACCACCTCCCGCAATGTCTGTAGATAGCCAACATCATTGTATTTCTTTTTGGCTTGCCACGTCTTTGTGGCCCACAAAGCCGATACCTTCACCCCGCCTTTGTCCCGGCCAACTGCAGATACAGACAATGAAAAAACTAAACATCCACGCTACGTAAACAGAAGCAAAATACTCACATTGGTCAAAAAGCTTCTGCGCCTCTGGGTCGTACTTTTGGAAATTGTTCCAGGAGGTTGAACCCCTAACTCGTCTGCTCTGTCCTAAGTGGTCGAAATAAAGATGCGCACCAACTCGGTTTCGGATTGCTAGCCTCACAACGTTGCACTGGAAGTCGTAGTACAAGTCGTCCACCTCGTCCCTCATATCTTCTGTCATCCGTCGGCGTACCGCATACTCTTTTGCAGCAGCATGCAGCCCAGCAAGATCCATGGTAGCAAAGCGGGCCATTTGAGAATCGTCGAGCTGAATGTTAGAGCCATCCGTATCTTTGTCAATAGCATCTGCTTCAGCACTCATGATACCTCGTAGTCCTTCTTCCTCGTGACAATCCTGCCCGCGCGCGGAAGAGGCTATTTATGGAAAGATTAGGAAATGGTACGTATGAGGTGGCATAGGGCAGAAGAAGAGGGGGGATATCAGCTGAGCAAGCAAAATTTAAGGAAATTGAGCGGTAATTTCCCACTTTGCCTGATAGGTCCGCTTCCCATATTGACCTCCAAAGATGTCATACCTCCGGCCGTAGTCCCAGATATGATTGAACCCCCCGGCGTCGACATTGTCGATAGGCGGATGTTGAATAACTTGGGAAAAGCAATGAGCAGTTGAAAACGGGCAAAATGGGAGATAGCGCGATTGATATATGAAGAACAAAGGCTGAAAAGGCTGATATATCGGTGTATCAATGGCTGGTGGTCGATGAGGCTACGTTGCTGGGTCAACAGTGGTTTGATGGAGCAAAATCAAAACTTGGTGAAGCCAATACGCGGCTGAAGATCTGGAGCCTCCTTTGTGGCTCCCAAACTCAGCAATCCGGCCTTTGGGCTACCAAAACCGCCATAACTTTTGTTGGGTACATCAGAATGTTTTGAAAATTTATAATCAATGATAACATTTTTAAATGAGTTTCCTTTTAAATTTTTGCCATTATTGCATTAGTGGTGAATGTTTTGTTGTGGAGATACAGAGTGGTCACCATTTGGGCAAAAATAGGGAAAAGTAGGAAAATCATTTTTGGTCTGTATCTTTTTTTTGGTAATTCATGATGCCATGAAACTTTAATGGCATTGATAAAATGTATCAATGAGTGTGAGATTAAATTTTTAGCATCACTGAATGTTTTGTTGTGGAGATACAGAGTGGTCACCATTTGGGCAAAAATTGGCAAAAGTAGGAAAATCATTTTTGGTCTGTATCTTTTTTTTGGTAATTCATGATGCCATGAAACTTTAATGGCATTGATAAAATGTATCAATGAGTGTGAGATTAAATTTTTAGCATCACTGAATGTTTTGTTGTGGAGATACAGAGTGGTCACCATTTGGGCAAAAATTGGCAAAAGTAGGAAAATCATTTTTGGTCTGTATCTTTTTTTTGGTAATTCATGATGCCATGAAAATTTCATGGCATTGATAAAATGTTTCAATGAGTGTGAGTTTAACTTTTTAGCATCATTTAATGTTTTGTTGTGGAGATACAGAGTGGTCACCATTTGGGCAAAAATAGGGAAAAGTAGGAAAATCATTTT
>SMGU01009835.1:0-16340 GCA_004348175.1 Puccinia novopanici
CAATTCGTATCATTAGCTGAGAAGAAGAAGTGTACACCGGTCCAAGTGGTCCTGGCTTGGCTGCTGATGCAATCCGACTTGATCATCCCAATCCCTGGCTCCACTCGGGCTGAAGGAGTCAAAGAATGTCTCGAAAGCTTAAAAGTTAATCTTTCTGATGTCGAAGTTCAGGAAATCAGAGAGTTTGTCAACAAGGCCGATATCAAAGGTTTACGTTACAGTAGTCAGTGTTCACTTTCCTTGTCTTCAAATCCTCCTTGCGGACACATATCCAGTGTCCTTAGTCGAGCTTGATTCTCAGATGCTCATTTATTCTGCCCTTTCTTTTCTCAACCAAACACACGAACATAACAGAAATGCATCAAGACACCCTGAATGGGTGATTTGCATATTGCGTGGAACACAAGCATTTCTCTTAGCCAGTGCTTACCAAGTCTGCCAGACCTGATACGCTATCTGTAACTGCTCCATTTGTATTACTTATTTTGTCCATCGAGCTGAACAATAGGCCAGTTCATGATGTAGGCCATTTTTATGCAAATGTTGTACAATCGAGTCTGCTTGCTCACATAAAATAAATTGCAAAAATGTAGAAATCTCACCACCAAACCTTATTTCAACTTTTCTCAAATGTTGCTTGTTGATTTTTTTTTTAACTGTGGGCAAGAAGCTATGTGAACTGGCTTAATGATTGTGGACTTCAAGACATTAGCTTCTCTCACAGAAAGACATGCCAGTTTGTAGGAAAAAGAAGAGATGCAAGTGAGGTGGTAGAGATGCAAGTGAGGTGGTAGAGATGCAAATATGGTTGTGGGAAGTTAAAAGCCTCTATGAGTGTTATATGATATGCCTGCTTCCATTCAAAAAAAGAAAAAGAAAAAGAAAAAGAAGGAATGAATAAGTTCAGGCGGAAGTTTTTCATGAAAATTATGGTGTTCAAAACTACATATTGGGTTTGCAACAAACCTTGGACAGGCCCGCAAAAACAAAACAAATTTAAACTCAAAAAAACTTTTTGACATTAGTTTCTGCCCGGGGTTTTTTCTTTTTTTTTTTTCTTTTTTTAATTTTTTAATTTTCTTCACATTTCGTAAAAAATATTGAAACTTATCACTCTACCACTCCACTCCCTCCCTCTCCTCCATGGTTTTCCGGTCGTATAACCCTGGCATCAAGGTCGCTGCAGTCCGAATGGTACTCCAGGAATTCTCATTCGCTTCAATCCGGACAGCTCTTGGCGAATCAATCTCCCGGCAATCTTTCAATCGCTGGATTAGCTTATACACCGAAACTTGTCGGGTGATCCGCAACCCAGACAATTACGAAACACAAGGCCGGCCAGATCTCCTTACCGCAGAGGATCGATCTTTCATGAAGGAGCTTGTCGAATTGGACCCAGGTCTTTTCTTGGACAAAATCCGGGAGCAAGTGTACGACAACTCTGGAAACCTAGTCAGCATGGAGGCAGTTCAATACTGTCTTATTTGAAGGATCGGCATGACGCTCAAAAAAGCCGAAGTGTACAACGTCCGAAAATGCCTCTTAAGGAAGTACCAGTTCATCTCCGACATGCAGGCAATACCAGCCGAGTTTCTGGTTTTTACCGACGAGAGCTCCATCTGTAGCAAGGACCTTCTCCGAACTTATGCGAGATCTAAAAAAGGCACCCGAGGCCTCAAATTTCAAAACAACTTGAATGCCGAAAAATACAGCTTGATTCCTGGTATCTCGGTATATGGAATGATTGCAATGAAGGTGCTTTCTGACACAGTCGATAGGAAGGATTTTGAGCACTTTTTAAAGTGGCATCTTGTTAGTCTTTCTTTTATCATGCGGATCATTAAGCGGCTATTCTAACATCACAATCCCCTTCTCCTCTTACTAATGCTACAGCTCCCTCGAATGAATCGCTACCCGGCAGTCAATAGTATTTTGGTGCTCAATAACGCCCAGGTTCACAAGGGTGGCAAGATTGGCAAGCTATGCTGGGAAGCCGGGGTCAGGATCCAATACCTGCCACCTTATTGCCCCGAGTTAAATCCCATTGAAATGTGTTTTTCCGTGGTCAAATCTCATCTTCGACGAACTCAAGCCCTTGTACGATCTTTTGATGACATCTCCGAGATCTATAAAGTCTCCAACAGGGTTATCACGCCAATGCTCTGTGAGCAATTGTATCGGCATGCAGGTTACTCTTGCACTGAGTCACCATACAGCTCAACTGTTCCAGCAGATGAGATCAACTTGTAATTTTTCCTTTTATTTGTGGTTATTTTTCCTTTTTTTCATTACTTTGTTTTCCTTTCTCGCAATCAAAAAATTTCACAATTGGGCAGTGATGTGCATGGATCGAGAGAACCATGACATGAATTACAGGAATTGCAGAATAAAAGTACAAGATTGACATGAGTGAAAGGAGTAAAGAAAAAAATCAAGATAGATTTTTACAATCATTTTATACATCTGCTTGAATCAAAGAGTTAGGACGAGTTGTCCGTTAGATGCTTTGCAAATCCAGCGACATTATCCCTGAGCCAAAGCACCATTCCAAGAGGAATCTTCAACTCGAGCAACATTGAGTTGGTCAAGTGGGGAGAGGCAAAGTTGGTGTAAGAATCGAATCCGTTTGATTCCAAAATCAAGGCCACCTCCTCAGCCTGGGTAGTATCAACACACCCGATGAAGGTGAGGTATTCGGAAAGACTTCGGTTTTCAGGGAATGTCCTTGGTGGTGTTTGTGTGCTGGGCTGGGTTGAGGTTTCAGAGGCTTTGCTTAGTAAGGCACCGAGTATGTTTCCCATCACACCCAAGTTGGATGCTTGCGGATTGGGGTTGGTTGGTTTCTTGACTGAAAGGAACTGTATCTCAGATGGGGGAGATACAAGAGACACCCCCCCCTTTCCCTGCGACCTATTCAATGACATGCAACCATTTCAGTAATCTTTATAAATAAATAAAAAAGAATGATGAGTGACTCACCAGAGCATTGGCCCAGATGCGTGTATTACCTGCCGTCAACAAGATGTACTTTGAAGCGTCGGTGGGGTGAGGAAAAGAAGGATGAACTCGATTGTAAGTGTGATTCATCCCATATTTGTCGTAGATCTGAGTCATGTAGAACTCTTGATCTTCTACAACTGAGCCATCTGAGTCGGTTTCATCATCTGATTGTTGGTTGCTGTGTCGATGATGGGTTGAATCAATGCGCTGATTTGTTTTGGCAATTAAGATCTCATTGCTTGCTTTCAAAGCAGCCTTATTGGGGTCCTCTTGACTGAGGAATATGCCGGCCTCTCGTGGTGTTGGTTTTAAGGATAGTCGTTCAACCCAGCAACGATAATCCACTTGATTTTCCAGATTGATTGGACAAGTTCATGGATAAAAACGATCCTTCGGAATAAAGCCGAGCCACTGGATAGGTGGTATGCCCTTCTTTCCGGCCTTCTCAATTGTTCTGGCAACACCAGTGAGAGAATCGTTACAAACTGGCCCTACCGCAGTCTTGAATGTATTTAAATCCATTTTGTTGGGGTCAACCAAGACCGAGTGATTAGAGGAGGCCGATAATTTGATGGCTTTCCAAACGACTTTTTTGCTCTTTGATCAATTGCGATCCTCCAAAAATAACGCATAGCTAATTGTGCATCTGAAAGGATAGACCTAGAAATAGTAGTAAAAAAGATACTCAGTTTTTGAAATGAATAACAAGTGAAATCCTCTTGAATAAAATGGTTGACCTTGACCGGAGAAGGGCTTCGTAAGGCAATGACGGTTTCAGGAAGAGGCGATTCGCTTTCTTGACTTTCTGAAGAGGAGTTGGGAGCTTCATTGTCGTTCATGTTGTGTTCGTTGTTTGAGTGGAGATAATTGTTGATTAGACTGGTGTTGGGGCTTGTCAGAAATTGGTGAGTCATTTTTTTGATAAAAAGAATTTTTTTTATTCGAATGAAGAAAATTAAAAAATTAAAAAAAGAAAAAAAAGAAAAAAACCCCGGGCAGAAACTAATGTCAAAAAGTTTTTTTGAGTTTAAATGTTTTTTGTTTTTGCGGGCCTGTCCAAGGTTTGTTGCAAACCCAATAAATAAAAGAATTACATAAATTCATAAACACCGATTTGGCAGGGAACTGTTGAAATACATAAAACTTTAATTGACAGTTCCCTGCCAAATTGGTGTTTATGAATTTATGTAATTCTTTTATTTATGCCCTTTTGAACACCATAAATATATTTTATGCATAATACATTGCAAGACTGTGAATCCACTTTGGAAATCAGGGTTGTATCCCAAGATCTTACATGGTTGAGAGTGACTCAGAGAATTATGTGGGATCTGTGGTTCCATGGCTGTAGTAGAAAGTATGTTAAAATCAGTTGCAGACATTAGTACTGCTTGCAAATGAACTTCCAAAGCTGTGACTGGCCTTCTTGAAAAATCCCAGGAAAAAATTGGCCCAGCTGGAGTGGCACAGGACTTGCAGGTTTACAGAAAGATAAGATGGATAAGAGGTGATGATTTTGATTAATTACCCATATTGGAAGACATAAGTCAAAAGGTATTGAATACATCCACTAATAAATATATTTTGGGTTTGGCTTCAAGGGTAGGCAAGGAGTCCTAAATATCAGTATTACAATGAGTGCTACATCCTAGGAGGGAGAAAGTGATTTGGAGAGGGGGTTCAACTATTTGAAATCATTGCGGATGAAACAAATCAGCATGTGAAGCACTTCCTCAACTCTGAACCCTCCCTCTTGTAATCAGGCTATTAAAACAGGGTTTCCAAGCAAGGCTAAGCACAAAAAAACATAATATTATTTTAAAAATTCAATATCTGTGCACAATCATCATTCAGGTGCTGGAACACTTATAGAAAACCTGAAACAGCCAGGTCCATCCCTCCATTTCTCTCCTGAACTCAACCCTGCAAATATTCCCTCAGAGGCCCTGATTTACTATTATCCCAAACCTTGGTAAATTGATCAAAGATCAAATATTGAGCTGGGCAGATGTATGTCAGCTTTGTAAAAAATTATAATGGATGAGATCAAAAAATATCTGGTTTGAACTGGCAGTTTTGTCTCCCCCATGTTAGATTTGGGGGCAATAAATTTCCAGTGAAATTTTTGAAAATCAATGCAAATTCTGGAATTCATTTGGGAATATAATGATTCCTTCTTTCTACTGATCAGGGATTCCCACCACTTGTGTTCATTTCACAGAACATCATCTTTTGCTGTTGGGTTATATTTTCCACTGCCATAAAGATGGGCAGGAAAGGAGAGAGACTGCATTGATTGCTCCTGTAATACTTTTTAATTGATCAGGCCATATTGAGTACTGAATTGGAAAGATTATGCTCAGCCTAACATAAGTTTTAATATTGGCATGTTAGTAATAAGTTAGACTTAAAAAGCCAGTCCAATGAGGCCCCAATCATGAATGAGTTTTAGAATATTTCTTGAATTGTTTTTCAAAAAGACTTGAGAAGGAGTTGGACTTTTGTTTACAAGATATGAAATGAATTAGCCATTCAAAAATAATTGGGGAGTTGGCTGTGATGATAAAAATTGGTTGGCCAAAGTGCCAACTCCAATGTCTACAAAGCTTGGCTAAATTCAGACAGCCGATTAGATTTCAAGTACATTTAACCTGTCAGCCTGTAAGAAAATACTTTGACTAGTCTTGTATTTCCTACACAGACTTCATCATTTCTCTCTTTTATCTCTTTTATCTCATTTATTTCAACTTTCCTCATTATTATCATTTCTTATGCTTGTACTGAGGGAAAGACAATTAGTCTCTCTTTATAAGTTGTATTTTCTTGTTTCCATGTTCCCCAGAAATTCAAGAAGAGACGCTTTTTATTTCAAACATCATTCCTCTTCATCTTCAGTTAAATCAACATATCACTGCCTCAAGATTGCTGTTCTCGATAAATCAACTCATCACTGTCAAGAACGCCGGCTTTGGATTTCTCACATCATCAACCTTCCCGTTTTAGGACCTCACGCTCTGGGTTAACAGCTTGAACCTACTCAAAGGCTGACATAACCAGAGAGAGCCACTAACAATTCTTCCTCCCAAGAAAAAGCAAATCAAAAGTAAAATATATTCAAAACTTATTCATTTGTTTTGTTGTAATTGGGGCCTCAGATTGTTGACACATCTCTCTTAAAAATATTTTTTTTGTGAATGTGACATTTCTGTCATTATTCAAAAAAATTATTCATTATTAAATCAGTATTCATGCAATTATCAAACACATCCTTGGCTATATGTTTTTATATTCTAGGATTATAAATGCAATTTCATTCACAGAATACATAAGCTTCCAAAATATCTTCAATTTTCTAAAATAAGTTCATATGGCTTTTTGTAATTTTACCTTTACATCTTTTCACCTCACATTTTATTTTGGATATGAAAATCTTGAAACTAAAGAAAATTGGCAGAATTTTCAAGAAGGCTCTGAAGAGATTCAAGATCACAATTCAAACTTCAAGAAAAAGGTTCCCAAATGAGGGCAGTCAACATGAAATATCAAACACTTTTCCCATCATAATATTGCACATCAACTTCCCCAGCTTTGTAATTTTTTCTTTCTGTTAATATTGGGATTGTGTGAATTGCCTCAGCTGGTGCTAAGAATAATATAAATATAATTAATTGGTATTGAAAATATAATCCTCTGATCACAAAGAATTTTTATCTTGAGGAAGCTCAGAAAAGATGGAATATGCATATGAAATTTTTTGAAACAAGTTGACTCTGTACTCTTTTAGTTTGTGTTGATTTTGGGGTAATAAGTATCTTTAATTCTGCATAAGCTTGACTAGGATATAAGTGAGGGGGATTTTGGGAGCCTTATGGAGATGAAATGGGTGCTGAATATCTTGATCCTACCCCAGTATATGTACAGTGCCTAGACAGTTGTCACACCACTTTTCATTCAATAAGTTCAGCCACTACAGTTAAAATCACAATTTCTGGTGAATCAATCCAAAAAGATTTTCAAATAATGAATATGCATTTGAAGCGCCTAGAAAAATCAGAGAGTACAGCCTGGAATGTGATAAGAATGATAATAAATGAAAAAATTTTGAACCCAAATAGCAAGGCAACTTGAGTGACCAGCAAAATAGGGCCAAAAATTGGAATTAAAATAAATTTTGCACTGAAATCAGATCTAATTCAATTTTCAGGCCTGTTTCTATGGACACTAAATTTGCTTTGCTATTTTGGTTCAAAAATTTTTCATTTATTATCATTCTTATCACATTCCAGGCTGTACTCTGAGTTTTCTAGGTGCTTCAAATGCATATTAAACATTTTTGAAAATCAGCAAAAAATTCAAAAAATTCACAAATTTCATTTTACTTTTTTTTTCAGAAAATTTCTCCATAATCATTCTTTGAAACTCTTTTTGGATTGATTCACCAGAAATTTTGATTTTAACTGTGGTGGTTGAACTTGTGGAATGAAAATTGTTGCAACAAAAACTTTTGTCTAGGCACTGTACATTACTTTGTGATCCTGTTTAATTACTTTCTAGACTTTCTGCATCTCATTTCTAATTTTATTTTATTGTGATGGATGGATTCTCTGTAGTACATCCCCCCATGGATGGTTATTTTTATCTCAAAGTCAAAAACTGACCCCTGGGTCAATAGTGTTGTTGAGTTAATGCTTGGTGCTTCCATACAAGATTATAAGGCAAAAAAAAATATTTATGCAGAGCTGAACTATTTTTTTTGTTTACAACCTTACAACCCCCACTCAACCCTGTTCTTTTCTATTCCCTCTGTTCTCATACTGGCTCAATTCTCTGTTTGTGACTCCATACAGAGGAGCTTTTGAAAATTAAATCAGTCTTTTTTTTTTTCTTTGGCCAGTGCCACCAACCCCCCCCCCCTTGGTAGGAGGGTACTCATGAGAAAAGAATAAATTGATCCCGAGTGGAGCTGACCTACTCATGAAACCAGTATAATTTCACCCTCACGGAGGTATACTTTTAGCTAAAAACTGGGTTTTTTCATAACCCACCTCTACCAGAGGTCCCCGGGGTCCTGCCACTATCCAACCAGTGAATGACATGATGAATACAAAGGGTCCCTTTTTCATTGAATGGTGAGACTTGAAATTTCCTGTGCTGGTTATATGCACATAAAAAAACAAGAAAATAAAAAAAAATCCTGAAGACAAATAAAAAAGGAGGCACTATTCAAAATAAAATCAAAGTCAACTTATTGTGGCATGTACCAATAAACAAAATATGTTGATATCATCACTTTGGTGCAATCCTTCAGTTGAACAATATTGCCATACCTTTTGAAGTTTGCCAATGCTGTATCATTGGATGGGCTGACAAGTCACCTTTGTTTGATTTCTCTGAATCAGCTGATGTTGATATGAAATAATCACCTTTGATGGTTACCCACCAGATCACTTCTTGATCCTCAGCAATTCCATTCCCTGTGCACATGTGCCAGGACTGTGTTCACGCTGTTTCTCAAGGATATACATAGATCAATCAGGCATCCTTGAGATCTATGCAACAATCCGTACCCATTGTGATGGAGAGTTGAAACAAAAAAAACTCCTTCCTTTTGGTGTACGACATACATAGATCAATCAGGCATCCTTGAGGCCTATGCAACAATCTGTAAAAGTTGCGATGGAGAATTGAAACAAAAAAAACTCCTCTCTTTCGATGCACAATGGTGTTACCGATTGGATTACAATGCCCACGAAAACTCTGACGTCATCCATTGGTCTCAATAGCTCAGTTGGGAGAGCGTCAGACTGAAGCTCACTCGTCACATCTGACAGGAGCGGAACATCTGAAGGTCCAGTGTTCAAGCCACTGTTGGGACATCTCTTTTGCACATTGTTGTTGCTTCTTTGCTGAAATAACTATGATGGTTGTTTTAACACTTCCTTTATTTACTTTTGGTCCACCAGAGCAACCCCGGAAGGCTGACATCAAGATGAAGAGCCCGTATGACTTATTGACATGACTGCTATCGGTTCTTGGTCGTTTGGGCTCCTTCCTGGCTGCAAAGCGACTGCCGAAAGAGCGCGCAATCATGCCGCAGAGTATTCAAGCTGTTTTTTTAACGGCTGTTCAATTCTCTTCCGATAAATAAAGAACGAGTTCTCAACGAAATCAGGAGCAACAACGAATCAAAAAATGGCCGATCACCGGTTGAAACAAACCGATTCAAAAAAAAAAAAAAAGAAATGGGTATATGGTATTGCTTCTAGGTCAGACGCAGGAGCCCCACAGCCCGACAAGAATGACAAGTAACTTAATTTCCCTTCTGTTGGCGAATAAGGTTGAGAGCACTACCAGCCTTAATGAATTGAGCGGTTTGATGACTGAGGCCATGAAGAGTCTGGATACGGATCTGAGATCCGTCCGGCTTGTGTACGAGAAGGTCGATCTGAGTGTCGATATTGCCGTTCAAGACGGCATTCAAGCCCTCAGTGGATACCCGATCGCCGGCAGAGATCTTGGCGTAGTCTTGCTCCGGATGCTTGAACGTCAGGCCTAGCACGCCTTGCTTGATTAAGTTCACCAAATGGATCCGCGCAAATGACTTCGCCACTATCAGCTTCGCCCCCAGGAATCGCGGCTGCATACTCGCGTGCTCTCGTGCCGATCCTTCGCCGTAGTTCGACTTCCATCCCAGAATCAAGCATCATGTCCCAATTTTTTTTTTGGTTTGCAATTTTTTTCATAATCGTCAATTTGGTTTTGAAAAAAAAAGGTATTGGCAGATTGTGGGAATGTTGACTCACATCTGCAACAACCATCCATGGTTGGCCGATAGACTTCCATCGTTTCGCGACATTAGGAATAGAATCTTCGACGGCTTGCCCATCGACCGAATCGAAGGCGGAGTTGATTTTACCGTTTTCATCATTCTTAGCGCCAATCAATGTATTCTCGCTACAAAAAACGAAACGGGGAAACATGTCAAGACGATAGGTTGGGTGACAGACAACCTTATGAAACAGGGCGGACGGTGAGGGATTGTCTTACCTGATGTTGGAGAGATGGCCTTTGAATTTGAGCCATTTCCCAGCGGCCGATATTTCGTCTGTGGTGCATTTGCCTTGAATTCTGATCAAACATTTCAGGTCGTTGAACTCGAGGGGTTGCTGAAGATCTGTCCAATGAGGTTCGAAGGGTTTGAGAATCTCAAGCCTGGATGACTCTGGAAGGATACTAATTTGAGTCTCCGGTCTAGGACTAGGAACAGGCTCGGGTATGTACGAAAGGTTTCCTTGATCGAAACCGCGGGCTGGCAGACGATCCCCACTTGGTGGATGAAATTTGAATGGTTGCCCATTTGAATCCGTTAGTGTATCAGTGATTGGGTTGAAAGATAGCTTTCCGGAAAAAGCCTAGTTAGCAGAAGGGAGAAAAAACAGCGACAACAAATTTGAGATTTGGTCTCTCCATTTGGGTCCAGGATGAGAAAGGATGGTAAGGCTAACCGACCATAGCAGTCACGAGTTCAGGCGAAGCCAAGAAGTTCATTGTCTTCCTATTTCCGTCGTTCCTAGCCCTAAAGTTACGATTGAACGATGTCAAGATAGCTTTGTAATGCATTGGTTTTTTCCAAAAATAAAAAATCAGTGTTGTGTTCGTTGAAGGAGATTGATCAAGAGAATCAGATGTACCATTCTCTTGGTCCTTTTCCTCCTTGCGCTCCCATTGGCCGATACAAGGCCCACAAGCATTAGCTAGAACGATCCCACCAACGGACTCTAGGGTCTGCTTGAACCCATCGCGGGCAATGGTCGAGTTAATCTGCTCAGATCCGGGGGTGATCATGAATTTGGTCTTGGTTTTGATTCCCTTATCAAGGGCTTGCTTAGCAATGCTCGAGACCCGAGACATGTCTTCATAACTGCCTAAAAACAAAGTTGGTCCTCGATTCGGTTTCAAGGCTCCGAAAAATCAAAAGGCTCACTGTTGGTGCAACTTCCAATCAAGCAAGCACTTGCTCGATCGTCCCAATTGTTTTGTTCGATGAATGACTTGAATTTGCTCAAGGGGGTGGCCAGGTCAGGGGTGTGAGGTCCATTAATGTAAGGTTCTAGTTCGGCGAGATTAATGGATAGATGTTGGTCGTATTCACAATTGGGATCTGCAGATAAGAAGCCTTGTGCATGGGCTTCGTCGGCAGCTTCTGCAACGGGAGAGCGATTCGTAGCTTGAAGATAAGCTTTCATTTGGCTCGTGTAAGGGAACAAGGATGTGGTCGCGCCCATCTCAGCGCCCATATTACATATTGTGGCTCTGGGAGACACAAAAATAGTCAGCTTTAGTATCGATTCGCACGAGATGGATGGCACAAGCCAGGATAGAAAGCCCTCACAAGCCTGTTGCTGATTGATGATGAACCCCATCCCCATAATATTCAACGACAAAACCGGTGCCCCACGGACGGTGAGTTTACCGAGAATGTGTAATATTAAATCCTTTGGACTGGTCCAAGCATTCATCTTGCCTTTCAGTTCGACTCCGATAACTTTTGGAAACCTGGTCTCCCACGGCGTATCAGTCATTGCATCGACAGCATCAGCCCCACCGACACCGATCGCAACGACGCCCAATCCACCCGCATTCGGGTATGCGAGTCGGTTCCAAGCATAAATAGGCCAGGGGCGGCATAATCTATCCTGACACAGAATCATGAAATCAATTTCAAGACCATCCAATAATGAGAATAAAAGCATGCTGACTTTCCAGGACGATTTGATGGATGATTCCACTCCCCGGCTTCCAAAACTCGATGCCGTACTTCTCACTAGCGCTTCTCAAGAAATCGAAGACTTCCTTGGAGCTATCGATTCCGCGTTGAAGGTCATTTGAAGCGCCTTCTGAGGCGGCGATGAGATGGTCGCAATGGATTGATGTGGGCACTGCGGTCGAGCGCATTTCGCAAGTTGCAAACTGTAAGAGAGCCATCTGAGCAGAGGCGTCTTTCGACCCAACAGCCCCATTCATTGGTCAACACGGACCTACTCGAGTTGTCTGATTCTGCCTTTTATTTTATTTTTTACATACCTTGCATGGCAACTCGGTCTGGCTTCAGTTTGACGAAGGAGCTACCTCGAATCAGGTGGGAAGTAGTTCCATCACGCAGCTGGCTATCGTCTAAGTGACTAATGAATATCTTCTCGGCCAAAGTCAACCTGTCCCGCTGGCCAGAGGGTATCAGTTGTTGTCTGCCATCACGGAGTCTCTTGATGAGTCGATGGTAGGGCGGGGTGATGGATGGGTAGTGTTTGGATGAGATACTGGCATAGGATCTGATGTTTCCGAATCGATTGAGGATGGCCATCGTCGTGAGTCGTGTGTGCGTGTGGTTCTTGAGAGAACTGGTGGAAATGCAAATTGGGAAAATAAAAATCGAATTGCATATACAAGGAGAACCACTTTTTGATGAGAAAGCTGGAATCTTAACAGCCAACACTTCTGCAAAACAATGGGAGCACATACCATTCCTTCAAGACTGACAGAGCACCATTCAGAAGATTTGTAGTAGAGAAGGGGAAAATGGATGAGAAGAAAAGACCCAATATGACCTACATCTGGAAGAAAAGCTCCTTCCTGGGTTAAGATAAAGGGCACTTGATAGGGTGAGGGAGACAGCTGAGGAGCAAAGATTGTCTGTACTGAGAGACTCCTACCATCACCAAGGGGAAAAACAGGAAAACTGATGGGTCAGGGTGGCTCAGAGATCAGACACAACTAGCTATGTCTGTGGTGGCTAACCTGTGGGTCAGAAGACAGAGCCAATAGGGCAGTTCATGAACTGCTGATTTGGCCTTGCTGATGTATTGTGAATCAAGTGGGTTTGGGCACAATCCAAAGTCCCAATTGGCACTGTGCTAATGGAGATTGAACAAGTGTCCAGGGGGCTTGATCTGTCAGCTTGGACAGGGCAGGGATCTTGGCACATCCCCAAGTTCCGCTGGGCTGATTAAAGCTCTTGGCCAATAAGATCTTCTGCTGACCATATCTTCACTCTCATCCCAGAAATACTTACCTTTCTTTTTCTTCTTGAGATGCTGGACTCTGTTGACCCAGAAATTGAGGCCAACAGTGAAAGAGTTTGGGTTTTGGCTGAGGAACTTGGAGAATTAAACAAACAAAATTTTGAACCAGAAACAATTCAAAATGCAAAACAAAAGATAGATGAAAGCAAACTCCTCAAAATTCTTGGCTTACCCACACAGACAAAGACCAAAAACCAAATGCCATTATCAAACCCAAGATCCGCAAGTTAATCCAAGAGAAAGATATTGCTTGGTTTTTTGTAGTCTGTACTATCATATGTTCAAATATGTCCAAGGCCAGCTTTGCAGTCATGGCACATTCACTTGGCTTTGGCCAAGTTAAACTTTTCCATGACCCACCCCAACTTTGGCATGTGCCAAACGGGGGTTGGGCCAGTGCCAAGTGCACTTGAAGCTTGGCCAAGCGGACTTTAGGCTTGGCCAAGCACACTTGGCCAATACTTGGCCTAACTTGGCTGAGTGCCCAGACGCACTTAATTCACAATACATAAAAAAGGTAGTATGTAATTGGGTCAGCAAGCATCAAATGGTGGGGGTTTCCACCCAAAGCTTATCAGCTCACCATACATAAAGCTTCCTTAAACTTTCCTGATGCACATTAAAATCAGTAATTTTAATGGCAAATCAGCAGTTCATGAACTGCCCTAATAGGCTTGTTCATGTAGCTACTCATGAACAATCAACATTGTATTGTTGAGAATTCCTGCACTAAAAGCTTGAATAAATTTTAGCACAAATTGTGGTAATGGTTAAGGTGATAATGATTGTTTTGTATTCCACTACATGTAACCAGCTATTTATGTGTCTATAGCTGGACTCATTTCTTGTCCATACAAGTATGTTGCTTTTTTTCCATACTTGACATATTTTTTTTTGGCAGGAGCATGGAAATATGGAATCTGGCATACTTTTATGTAACAGAATCCATGAATCACACTCCCGCTAAAAAACAAGTATGTTGGTTGTGTCAAAAAATCGGACATACTTCTATGGAATAGAAATGAGTACAGTTTATGTACAAGCATCTGTTGCAGCGTAGTTGACTCTATAGGAACATCTAGTAGGGGGACTCAAGGTTGAGTGCAAGTGACTGGCCTGAATTTTTGCAAGTTGCTCTGCACAAAAAACTGTGCAGATCAAGCTGCCAAAATGCATGCAGATCATATAATCCCCATCATCACTTGCATGAATTTTGGCAATTGAGTTGCACAGTTTTTTGTGTAGAGTAACTTGCCAAAATTCAGCCAAGTCACTTGCACTCAACTTTGAAACCTCCTAGTATAAGCATACATGTGTCCCAACACAAATATCTTGGAATTTACATGTTTTGTAAAATTTAAAAGATTTGGGCCATCCAATATAGCAAAGTGGGTGCAATCTGAGCTTAAGCCTCTCCTTTGGAGGCACACCAGAATCTCCAAAGGAGAGGCTTAGAGCTAATGTTGCATGCATGGCCTGAGAGAATTGATTTTACCAATTTTTTTTTATTATCCTTGTCTGATTTTTTCAAAAAATTCTATCACATTCACCACTCAATAGTAATGTAACTAGACTGTATTGTAGCCCTGAATATTGGTATTTTTTTGATTAAAGAAAAAAAATCCATCTATAATTGCTGCCACTATGTGGATTCTTCCAATTCTTCTTCAAAACAGCCCAATAGGACAGAAACTCACTAAATTACACATTACACATACCTGACAGATCACCGGATCCAACCTGCATGGACGGGTAGCACATTATACACTTATCATTGCAGCTGTCATTTCTGGCATATTTGAATTATTTAATTGGAATAAAGAGTAGCTATAGCCTCTAGCTACAGAAGGAACAAATGGCCACAAAACTTAAGAAGACTACTGTGGGAAGTTTTGGATAAATGGATAGGGTATTTTTGGGTGGTATCAAATGATAGTGGAATAATAAAAAAGAAATATAGAAAAAAAAACTATTAAGATAAAAATATCATATTATTAATTTCCCAGAGGGGCCTGCAAAGCAGGGGTTGTTGAGATCCCTCAAATTTGTCTTGCCACAAGTGCAGAGGAGTTAGGTACCATTAGAAAAAACTGGGGCCTTGGCAGGGGTTTTTTAGATCCCAGTGGAAGAAGTGGAAGGGGGGAGATTTCAGAGAGTTGTTATTACTAACTAGTAATAGAGGTTGAAGGGTGTTGAAGGGGAAATTCAAAAAAGCGGAAATGAGGACTTTTGATATTCATGCTGGCTGATGAACAGGTGGAACTGGATAATCCTGATGTCTGTGGTAAATGCATGAAGCTGGGGAATAAAACAGTGGGGGAAGAGAGCCTGCTTAACTATGAATTCCTGGGCCCTCTTGGGATGTTTGAACGTATCTAAAAACTGGGTGTTTGGGCTAGCAAGCCTGGCTCTTGCTGGACTGTGTTGTATCAGCCAGGCTGGGCTGTGTATTTAGCCAGGCTTTTCTCCTTTTTGGTCTAGGCTAGGCCTGCAGTCCCCTTGTTATGTCTGATTAGGCTAGATACAGTGTTATAGACCCCTTCCTTGGTCCTAGCCTGATGTGTACTGGTGTTGTCACAGACCAAGGCAGTTTGTAAATGTGCTAGGTTGTCACACCACAGACAAGCCTTTGCAGGGGTTTCCCTGCCACTTTGGGTCCTGGTAAGTTTCCTACTGGTTCTGGGCATTTTGTTTATTGGCTCAATGCTTCAAAAATAGTTGTTCAGGCGCTAGATTAGCCATTTTGGTTATCAAGGTGCTCTACAATAAAAGTTGTGAGGGTGCTAGATGGGTCTCGTTGGGTATCAAGGCATTCGAAGCAATTGTCTACCTCATTTGCTCCTGTTACAGCATGCAATATGTGTTTTTACAATGATTTCATTTGACATTTTGATGTCATGGATGTCTCTTATTTTTTTTAACATTCTTTTTAAATGAAGTGTAAAAAACATGTCTTTTTTTACTGTACTTTAAAATGAAGCATGGAAAACACATGTTTTAATTTTCCTTCATACTGAGACTTTTTGTGGTAATTGATTATTATTATATTTGTTAGGTAGCTCTAAATAACAGCCAGCTGACACAGACAGAGACACGTCTGGTCCACGAACACAAAAAAAAAGCATGAAAAAGGTCCCTTCTTAATACCAGCCAGTCTCGGGCCCCATCCAATATGCACCCAAGACCCAAACGCAAAAACAGGAAAAAAGAAGCGGTTTTTGTAGTCCTCGATATACAATGAAAGTTGTGCGTTTATACACC
>SMGU01009836.1:0-12703 GCA_004348175.1 Puccinia novopanici
AGCTTGAGCTGTCTCAGTCTAGGAGGATGCTTTTGCAGTGCTTGCGCGCTGTCCCATCAGGCTAAAGCAATTACTCATCCACAGCCTTGGAGACAAGATTCCTCTGCCCTCACTTGAATAGAAACTACTATTATAAACACAGCTTGGAGTGTCAATTTTCTTTCCATCGTTATCCTCTGTGATAATAGAGGTGACTTCAAATCTCCAAAAGAAGACAATGAGGAAACAGTAACATAACTCCAGGGCAGAAAAATAAAAAACAACAACTTCAACAAAAAGGTTGAGTGTTACAGATAAATGTAATGGTAACTCTCAATAATTTGTTATGTTATTATTAATTGAAGTTACCACTGGTGTAACTTCTCCATTGCTGGTCACCATAGCAAATAGACTTGACTAATAATGATAATATGGATCACTATAAGAGGTGATTTCTTCAACAGGCAGGTCCAATGAATTCTTGGCCTCATTTGTCCAACCTTGTGTTGGACACAGCTTTCTGACAAGCTGCCAGGATTGCCCATCTCAGCAGCCAACAGGTATGATCAACTCAACCTTTTATTGGAAGACCAAATCCAATGAACAATTTGGCATGGCAGATTCAAGGTCTTACTTTAAGACCCATGTGTCCAGTAAAGTCCTCCAGAAATTTTATGTGCAAAGCCACCTTTTTCTCTTTCTTGCAAAACTTGAATATCATTTGTCTCATACCTTGTTGTTTTGTTGCTGTTTTGTTGTTGCTATTTTTTCAACAAGAAAGTTACTACAGCTAATAGTCTTGGTTGCAAGCTCATTCAGCTCAATTTTTGATGGAGTGCATCCTTGATCCATTGGGGAAACACAATCAGAGGATGTGATTTTTATAGAATTATTGGCCTTCTATCCTGGAACATGCATCACCAGGGGAAAATTTAGGAACTTGCATTCAAAGTGCCATAAATAGTACAAAGGGATTCTTTGTACTTTTTGTGGCACCTTCTAGAAAAGTGCCAGAAATGTTCCCCTTGTGCATGCCTCATTGAGACACACAATGAATTCTATTGTGTTTTCATCTCTGGATGGAAAAGTTTTGATCTTGATTTGCTCATGAAGGAATCCAAGAATCATGCTGAGTTGATTACATTTTTTTTTGGTTCTCAAAAGGTGGCCAAGTTGCACCATGAGTGTCTGGATGTTGGTTGCTAGCAACCAACATTGAGGAAGCTCCAGTTGAAGCTCTCCCTTTCCAGAGGCACTCCTTTGTTTGCAGTCACTGCGCACTGGAGTTTTGCAAGGAGCTTGGACCTAGACTCAGTCTGAGCTCCTGAATGTTGCTTGCTAGTAAGCAACACGATATTTTTTGTGGTGATGTGAAGAAGAGATTAAATTATAGAGTGTCAATGGTGTTTCAAGTTACATCTTGACTAGTATACTACTGGTGTTACTCCAAGAACATTGATATTTCTCAGGCCATGTTTGTTAGCATCATATGACACACATAATATTACACTTTTCCTGAGTTTCAATGATTGTGTGTTTAACAAACAAAGCAACACCATGCCAAAAGTGAGGAGAATGCATGTCAAGTGACATTCAGTAACATCTATTGAAACTCCAGAATTACTTTTGTGATATTGCATAATGATAACAATGGCCCCTTTGTCCTCATCAGGGAGTTGAATCAAATATTACTGAGTGTATGTCCTGAATTATTTATGAAGTTATCTGCATGTCACCTGACATGTATTCCCCTCACTTTTGGCATGGTGCAATATGATTGCAATGCCCTCACCACAATCATTGAATCATTATGCTCATACTGCTAAAAATCATTGCACCCCTAATAATATGTAAATTATGTACAGTGCCCGGACAAAAAATTTTGGCACTCTAATTTCTAGCTCCAAAATGGGAAAAAAATATTTTTAAACTTCAATTTTTTTTACACAAACACAATGGAGACTGGCAAAAATGGATCCACAAGCTTTGTAATTTCAAAGTAAACAGAAGAAAAAATAAAAAATAAAACATTTTTTGTATTTTTTTAAAAAATTTTAATAATTTTTTTAGGCAAAAGGGAAAATGGGGATGGGGTGCGTTAAGGCTTGGAAAGAATGAATACAAAACACTGTGGGAAAAACATTCTCAACTGCCTGCAGTTGACATGCTGAAACTTCAATGAAGCTTGTGGTGTTACTCAAACCTTTCTCCAATATTGATTCAACCAAGGTTGGATGCACAGTCACTGTGCACATTGCACAGTGACTGTGCCAAAAAATCTTAATATGCAAATATGTGGAGTTTGGATGGCAGCTTGGCTGGAGCATGCTGAATGTCAACTGCAGGCAGTTGATCAAGTTTTTTTTGCAGTGAAAGAAAAAAAGAAAAAAAGTTAATTTTTTTAATTTTTTTAATTTTTTTATTTTTTTTCACTTACTGTGTTTTCTTGATCTTGAGGTGAAAAATCTACCATCTGGTAGCACCTCCTTCAGCCTGGATGACGCTCGAAATTCGTTTTGGCATGGAATCAATAAGATGGTCAAATGTTGAGGTGGGAAGGTCGGCCCATGCTTGTTGGAGAGCTTCGTGCATCTCCGGCACTGTCCGGGGCTGATAAAGCTGTTGAATACTGCTTTTCAGAATAAACCAGACGTTTTCGATTGGATTGAGATCTGGGGATTGCACTGGCCACTTGATTTTCCGGATCAACTTCTCAGCTAGGAACGCTTTGCTGGCACGGGCATTGTGAATCGGAGCATTGTCCTCCATCAGAGTGAGGCGGTGGTTGGGATCGACTCGAGTGAGAAAAGGTATTAAATGCATCTTATAGATGTTCTTGATAAAGTCAATGGCTTTGCGTTGGCCAGGGGGGACGACGACCAGCGGACCCTTCTTGTTGGCAAAGAAGCTACCCCACACCATCGTCGAAACACGGCCGCTTTTGAAGGTCGGAACAAGGTTCCTGGCCTCGTATTTTGAGTGCGAGTCCCTCCAGACTTTAACCTGTCGACTGTTCTTGCCAATCTCAAAAGACGATTCGTCGGTCCAGAGGATGTTCCTCCATTCATTGACCGTCCAAGTTTCATGTTCCTTTGCAAATTGGAGCCATCGCTCCTTGTGTGTGTCACTGAGAAATGGCTTCTTGACAGCCACTCGGTTATTGAAACCGAGTTCATGAGCACGACGGCCGACGGTGCGAGTTGAAATCAACGGCACAAGCTGGTCCTTAACCTCGGCCAGCTTCATCCGAGGGTTATGCTCCAGGACCGATCGGAGCTGGCGAAGATCTCGGTCAGTTGCTTTCCGAGGTCTTCCTGTTCTGGGGGCCGTGGCAACCGTCCCGCGAGCGGCCTCTCGAGAAACAACAGCCGAGATGGTTGTCCTTCCAATCCCAAGCTTGTGTCCAATTGAGGTGTGAGTCATCCCAGCGGTGGCCATGCCGATGATTTTGCCTTTCATTTTGGTGGAAAGATGACGTTTACGGGTCATCTAAAAAAAAAAAGAAAGAAAAAAAAAGATTAGTTTAATTGTATTAAAACAACGTAACACACTTACTTTAGATAAATGGGATGATTCGAAGTGGTAATGGCTGTTGATGTGCTGGTTTATGTGATCTTATCACAGGAACCGGTGCACTGTGTAGGTGCAAGGTTCACCAACCTTTCACACAGATAAAAACTCAATTCATCCCCACCAAAAATTTCTGGCAGGTGACTGTACAAATTGTGTAATATTACACGCGTCATATGACGCTAAGAAACACGGTCTCAATTTTTGATTAACAGGAGTAGAGATTCTTCTGCCTCATCCGTGTTTTCCATTGCTTTTTTTTTTCATGAATGCATTTTTTTTTTATTTATGAAAGCAAAACTTCACATGCAGAAAGCGTGGGTTTTCCGGGTCGCGCAGTTTTCCGGGGCGCAACTCCTGCCGGACTGCGCAGGCTGCGCTGCATGTCCGTCCCGAGTACCGGCGGCGCCCGGCGCACAGGGCTTCCAGGCGCGGGCGGGGTGTGGCAGAATGTCGTCGGTCGCCACCCGGGAGGAACACTTTTTCTCACGAAGACCGTTTCCTTCACGACCCAGATCATCCACGAGAAAGGTTGTTTCTTATTCGACTCCTATCGCATTCTGATCTCCAGCCTTCCGGGCATATCTTACTTACTGCTTTCCTCCCCACATTTCCTCCAACAAAACTTGCAGCTTTATCGAATAACATCCACATCCAATTATGAACCGAGGCTGTTACAATTGCGGTGTAGGTAAGTCCTCGTCATCTCAAGGTTATGCAGGAAGTACAGAACATGTTGCTCAGATATCGCCCGGCTCTCCCGATGCTGCAATTACGCTCGGTTTCTACCAGGCGGCCATTTGGCTGCTGCTTGCCCCAAATCAGGCACCCGAAGTTGCTACAACGTACGTTCTTAATTTTTTCTTCTCTGTTACACGTCGTCAACCGCCTTCTCCAGCTGATATATCGATTTCCCACCCCCCTTGTTCCCAACCAAAAAAAAAAAAAGTGCGGAGGCGATGGCCATATTTCCAAAGATTGCACGAATCCGGCTGTGCCCAAAAGCTGCTACACCTGCGGTGATTCCGGTCACATAGTCAGTACTCTTTTTTCTGAGTCTTGCCCCCTTTCAATCAGACAAAAGTGGTTGATTTTTTTTCCCTTACATTTGTGATTTTGTCGATGCAGAGTCGTGACTGTTCTCAACAGAAAACCAAGTGCTCCCAATGGTAAGGCGGGATGGACTTTGCTACTTATAAATCTTAAGACTCGCCAAATCTATCAACCCTCCCACTTCTCTTCAATAATTTGGGAGGACAAGATAATCTGATTTCATGGACGGAACCTGTTGGTTGGTCCTTTTTTTCCAGTGGTGAAGAAGGTCACTACTCTCGTGACTGCACCCAAGCCGGAGAAGGATATCAGTCATATGGGGGCGGTCGTGGACGACGAGGCGGCGGAGGAGGAGGCAGGACCTGCTATGTACGGTCAACTCTTATCAGCATTTTTTTCTTCTAGCATCATGACAAAATCATACTCATCTTATGTGTCTCACGTATGACAGACCTGCGGCGGTGTGGGTCATTTGTCCAGAGACTGCGCCGGAGACCAGAAGTGTTTCAATTGCGGCGAAGTGGGGCATGTGAGCCGGGACTGCTCTCGTCCTCAGGCTAAGAACTGCTACTCTGTAAGTGTGATCCCCTTTACCCAGCTTTCCAAGAAGGACCGCCTTATTCATTGCCCTTACTTCTTGCCTTTTCGAATAACTCTTCGCCAAAACGTCTGGTCCAACTTAGTGCGGTCAATCTGGTCACATCAGCAAGGATTGCTCCATCCCAGTGGTTTAGCCTGTGACTCGATTCACCAGGCTTTGTCTATTTTAACCGTTCACTTTTAACTTTTTTTTTCTGCTTGTTACCCATCCGGATCAATTTCCCTTATCACAATCTATCCTTGGGTTGTATCCTTCTTAAAGCGAAGTCAACAGAGCCTACTTCCTTCTTCACACTTATCTGGCTCCTCAGAGCAGAACAGACAAGCCTATATCAGTACTCCCTTTTTCGGGGGATCCGTCGCGCCTAAGCACTGATTTAGGTGCCTTCTGAACGAGGATGTTCACCCCATGACGCTCAAATTTTTAGAGGCTTCAATCTGTTTCATTGAGTGTGACTGCAAAGTAAACCATGTCTAAAGGAAAAAGTGCAATGTCCATAGGGCTGCCTCTGATTATTGGATTCTCTCAAGTCAAGCGGAAGACATTGGGCTTATCAGGCCCACTCCATCAGAAATAAAGACAAGACATGAGTGCAGTGTTTCATGGTGTCTGTCTGAATTTTGGTATCCTTTGAAGGCAGCTTGTCAGAGCTGTTGTAGCTTGCAAAAGGCATTCGTAATTCATGCGCACAGATTTTCAGAGCAGTCTGTGGACGTCGGCAATGTTTGCACAAGGCGGATTGCGCACTTGAAATTTGGGTGCAGTGGTGAAAGAGTTCATCCCTTTCTACTGTCAGCCTTAGAGCCAGCAAGCCTGTCCAGAAGGGTTTCAATTATAAATGAATAAAATTATTTCTGTTCTTTTTCTCTTAAAAGAGTTTTTTCATCTTCACAAGAAATTTTTATAAATTCAATTGCTGCTTCTCATGACATTCTCCTCCTTTTTCTACCCATGTACAATACATGAGGTGTGGTATAATTGTGTTGTGCGCCTGATTTATTTAAGATTGAAAATGATTTGATTTTCTAGCTAAACAAAAAATTGAATATATTCAATTAGAAGTTCACTCAACTTCTAGAAAACTAGACACAGTGGGAATTTTCACCTCAAGCCAGAAACAAACCAGAACCACCCAGGAATCCAGAGGTCCCCCACTGCTAAGGCATTTTCCCACTACACCAGTGTCATCATCACTTATCAGTAAGTCAAATCTCATGTCTTTCAGTTATAGTTCTCTTTTCTTTCTCTCCTCACTGGTTGGTTCTTGAACCAACCCTTCTACTCACCTGTTTCTCTCCTCTTTTTTTCTTCCTTCCTATTTTTCTGTGATTCTTATCATTAATCAAACCACATAACACTGCAAGAATAACTCAGTCAACTTCCTGCAGTTGACATGCAGCATGCTCCAGTCAAGCTGCCATCCAAACTCCACCTTTCTGCATATGTAGATTTTTTGGCACATTCACTGTGCATCAAAGCTTGGTTGAATCACTCTTGGAGAAAGGTTTGAGTAACACCACAAGCTTCATTGGACTATCTGCATGTCAACTGCAGGTAGTTGAGCAAGTTTTTCTTGCAGTGTAGATTTCTTTGCTTAAAGAGCCTTCACCTTTGCCTAAAAATCTGGACTGGTCTTGAAAAGATTCTCATCCTACCAGATTCCTTCTGTTTAATGATCCAGAGGAGGATTTATCACAACTGCTCCAGTACTGGTTATTCAGGGTTGACTGTCAGAGCTACCCCAGTCTTAGTACTGTCAGAGTCTTAAGAGAATAAAAAAAAGAATATCTCATTTTTTCATTCTAGCCTTTTTATTTATAGTTATCTCTCTAAGAAATACAGCTATACTTAACAAACCAACTTGTGTCCTGCTATCACTCTAGATACACAGGCTCACATCTACAGTCAGCAAAAGTTCTTCACCAAGAATTTTTAGCTTTAAATTTACACTGCAAGTAAGCTATTATGAGAAATATGAAATGGAAGCCTGTCCATATCTCTTGGGGTACAAGTGATAGTGCAAATGGAATCTGGAAATTCACATGATGGAACTTCAGAGAAAGCTGTGAGGCAATCTAGTGATTGAGGAGAGATTAGAACCCAATTTTTGCTTCATTGAACTTCCAGACATCAGCTATATATACCTGCAGGCTTGGTTGCCAATTGGAAACATTATTTTGCAAGTTTTCTTTGCTTGAAGCACATCATGGACACATTGTCCAGGCAGAAAAATTGCATCCACAACCCTCAAACAGAATTTATGGCCTAAGAATCAGCACTAAAAGGGTGAATGAAAGGTTTAGCTATGTTAGCTATGAGAAGAGAAAAGATTGATCTAGCCATAGACATGTGGGTCTCAATTTCACCCTTTCTATTCAATGAAGTTTATTGTAAGTTAAGAGCATCTCCAATGGTCTGGGGGGGGGGGCTTTTTCTTTTCTACCATCACCTCACCACCCTTTCTTATTCTATTACTCAAACCAAAACCTTCCTATGCCCTACTTTGACAACCTCAATTGCCAATCCGTCCAACTAAATCGCGAGTCTGAAGCCCCACTTGCCCTCCAATAAATCGGCCCTAGCATTTTTACAACACAGCTTGCCACATTGTTTGGTACTTTTCAGTGGAGCCCGGCATAGCCAAAAACGCAAAAACTACGGCTGGAGGCTCTAGTGCCAACTCACCGCACATGTTCACATTGATAATGGACATTTTGCAAAACCTTGTTCAACAACTCGATAAGATAGAATCCTTACTACCAGAGAACAACCTTAACATAGAACCTCCCCAAAATTTTGTGGACCACCTTCACATACAACTTGATAACCTTGCCAAAAGATTAGAGAGGATGGAGAAGAATATTGATTCTGCATCCATGCACAGCCTAGAGGTGTTAACCAACGCTCCAAATGTGCCCCATCAACAAGAGAAATGTAGCTATGCGGATACAGCTAGATCAACCTTGAATCAATCAAGTCAATGCAAGACAACTGTGCCAAACTCCCTCCCTCCAATTCCTCCCAACAGTTACATCAACCAATTCAAACACGGCCACACCATCATTAGAATGTGGCAAGGTACCCCAAAGCTGTTTCAAGACTCTTCACCAATGCAAATTGTACAAAAAGTGAATCATGCTCTTAGTTCCATCGACGCTAGAATAAATAACATACCTGTACAGATTCAGGCTGTTACTTGCTTTCCATCTGGAGACATCAAGTTCATCACGGCAAACTGAACAATGGCAAGATGGTTACTTGACTACAAACATCTCTGGACCCATTTGGCTGACCCTTCTTTCAAGACACCTCCAGAGACTTACACTGTTATGCTTCACTCTGTCCCTGTTGAGTTTAACACAACAAACCCTAATCATCTAGATCTTCTCTGTGCTCAGAACAACACATCACACGATTTGATTGAAAGAGAACGCTGGCTGGGACAACCTTCAAAGATTGGCAAGAAGCATGGTACAATACTGATTTGATTCAAAGACAAGCAACTCGCCCATGATATCGAGTGTGGTAGTCTAGTCATCAACGGTATCCCACTCAGAGCGGTGAAATATACAGCCGGTCCATCTCAATGCTTTAATTGCCTCACCTTAGGACATTTAGCTCACTATTGCAAGAATAATCTGGTTTGTGCCAAATGCGGTGGCAAGCACAACTCTGAAGAATGTTCAATTGAGAATCCAAGTGGGGCTTGTTTCCGCTGCATAAGAATTTATCAAACCAAGAAGTGTTTTACCAACTTGACCAATAGAAAATATATTCACTCTCTGTTTATTCTACAATGCCCTATGAAGAAAGCGGATGTGGATAGATTACTTAGTTCACTTTCATATTCCTTAGGATCTTCACTCTCGCTGTTTGATTCATCTTGTTTTCTTTATTTTATTTTTTTATTTTTATTTTTTTCTCCTTTCAGTCACTCTACAGGTTATTTTTTCATACACTGTTGCACTGTTTGATGTTCCACTTTACATTAGTCAGATCTGGATGCCATACGACATTAGCCTACTATTTTGATAGTTGGAGATTTATTGGCTGTATTTTAAGCTCATTTTATTAGATTATAGTGTGAAATGTGAAATCAATAACACTTTTTAAAAAAAAAGGTCTGGGGGTAGACCCACATGAATCTGGCAGGCTGGATGGAAGCAAATGTCCACATCTGTCACAGATTTTTCACAAGTTTGCAAATAGCATCCTGTGGATGTGAGAAGCGGTGGCTTCCCCTGGACCACCTGATTTGTTCACAATGGGGTCAGTGAAACACCAAGGCTATTCCAATTTTTCTTCAGACCAGATATTTATTTATTTTCTTAGTCAGTGTCATCATTATTTTCTTCAGAGGGTGCTTTTTTTATTTTGGTTTTGGGGTCACATCAGGGTTTGACTTCCTTGTTGGTGATTAACAAGTTTCAGCTGGAGTTGTTGGTGGAGGTTGCATGAAATCAAGGAGAATATCAAGGATGAGAGGGTTTTCCAGAATGTTTTATATTGGATATTGGTGTTGTATATGTTGGTATTTTTTTTGTCCCAACAACAAAAGTGGTTTGATGGCTTGAGAGGGAGAATGCCAAAGTTTCCAAGAGTGGCAGCCAATGGCAGCTTCTGTTGATACCTGTTAGCTATGACAGGGCTTGTAACAGGGCCTCTGGAGGCCCAAAAAAACATGTGGTGTGGAGCCTTTATAGGCAAGGCAGCAGCAGTAAAACTCAGCATCTGCTGGAGGCATGGTTTACATGGAAAGCTGATGCAGAAAAAGAAAAAAGTAAATTATCTTCATAGATTTTGTTGTGCAAAGTGGAAGATTGAATTTGATTTTTTTCAAAGGCAGAGAATGTACAGGCAGAAGGGCAATGGTGGAAAAAATGTGGATCAAAAGTCATTAGAGGATTTTTAGGGCTTGAGTGGGAATTAGAGTGGATTTGGGCAGACCAGGGTTGCTGCAGAGGGTGTTGATACGGACCAAACTGAGTATTTTGAGGGGTTAGGGATCAGGAAGAGGGGGCCTGAGTGGCAAGGCAGACATGGATACAGCTGAATTGCAGTGGTGCAGCGGAGAGTGGAGATCAATGGCTGTTGGAGTCCAGGAAATCAATGGAATGCAGGTAGCAGGGGAGAGTGAATTTGTGGGTGGGAGAGCAGGGGGGGGGTTGTATTGTATCTATCTATCTACGTATACAGAGCACAAATATCAGGAGTCAAGAACAGCTTCAAAATTACTCAAGGCAGAATATCCAGAATATTTTTCTGTGTTACGTATAGCAAATAGTGTTTATTAAAAGAGTGTTGAGGTATACTTAAAAATTTTATTCAATTCTTATGCAGTGAAATCAAAGAGTAATTTGTACAAACAAAGGAGAAACTCTCAGTATATCAGCTGCACGGTTTTTCTTTCCACAGTGGCATGCCAAATTTTGTTTCAGGTTCCATGATAGTGGGGCCATTGGAGATGCTCTAAGCAGGGTTAAGAACCACTCATTATAAATAAAACAAATAAAAATGAAATTTGAGTCTACTTCAGGAATGCCAGATAGAAAGTGAAATGAATGGAAAACAAATATAAAATTGAACTGTTTTAGAGGTTGATCTTGAGCTAATCATTGAGGAATTCAATATTTCAATCTATTTTCCATCAGGTAATTAGATTCATGAGGAATCCACAATACATGATGAGTGGGGATTCCAATAGAAAAATCAAATAGAACTAACTTTCTTAATCAAGCCTTTTATTTTTAAAGTTTGTTTCAAATATTAAAGCAGTTGAATTTTGGCTCTTTGTCAAGCAGGAATCACTATGCAGTGAATCTCTTGTGTTTTCTTGCACCTAAAGCTGAATATATCACTGAATTTTGGAAGAAAAAAATCCAAAAGAATAATTTTCTTTATAACCCAGTTTCTCTACCTTCAAAACTAGGTTTCAGCAATGATGGGCTGCTACAATTTTTTTCTAAAATTTTAGCATAGAGGCCTTGTGTTCCTGCAATTCCTGCAGAATTCGAAGCTCCAAAGAGCTGCTATGCTGCAGAGCTTTGAGCACATTTTTCTTATTAAATGTGCTGTAGTGCCATGTTGCAAGGCCTTTTTTGGGCCTTGTTCTGACGTTAGTAGGGCCAATATTCCAAAATATATGAATTTTTTTTTAGATGTTAGAAAATTTGTGCTATTCTAAAACTAATGTTAGCATTGAGTGCCCAGTTTTGTTTGAAGTGATTTTTCTCCCAAAAAGCACTAGTTTAGTGAACCTTGTGTGAACTGCTTGTAGCATTAGCAGGTTTTTGGAGACACTATTCTACAGTGATTTAAGTAGTGTTTTTATGATGAAAGTTTCTGTAGTGTAGTTTAGAAAACCCGCTTTTTGGGACTTTTTGGGGTAGTGTTTGTTAGTGTGCCCTTGAAAACTGTTAACAGGTTCTCCTGTTAACTGTTAGAAAAAATAAAATAGGCTAAACTACTCTAACACTGAATTAAGCATTTCTACATTTAATTCCTGTTCCACATAGCACTTCATCACAAATACATATAATCTCAATCTGAAATTACCCTTAAAAACTATTTATAATCATTTTTGGGTGTTCATGTTTGCTCCATGCTAATTATTATCCTCTGTTTGGTTGTGAATTTGACTTAATTTCATCAAACTTTCCTAAAAAGAGCCCTAGCTGGAGAAAATTCCCCATGAGAAAAAAATAGTAGAAGCAGAAAGTTTACAGAAAAACAAAATCACAAAAATCTTGATTGTTCCACTAGCTCCATCACCAAACTTACACAAATAAGAATAAATGTGAATGGAGCATGGAATGCTGTTGCTCAGCTGCAACACTTCTATGAAAAAATCTTGCAGAATCTTGAAAAATCTGGCACACCAATAAGAGATCTGTTTTCCCAGTGATGTACCATAATTTTTGTGATAAGATGGTTTGCATCAGAGACTTGGAGTTATTCATTATGAACAACACAGACTCTTCCGGAAAACTCTAGGTATGCTTTGTTAATCATCCATATAACTCAGCATTTCAATCCCATTAAATGTCCAGAAATCCTGCATGACACCAATTCAACAAAAAAAATTGTTTGTGTATATAATTTTGGTTGGAAGCAATCCAGTGCACCAAAATTTCAGCCAAAAAAATCCATGGCTATTCTCCCCACAAAATTGAATAAATTAATTCATAGCACAAAGGAATCCAAAGATTCAACATAAATTTGACTGAGCTCTTGGAATGCCGTTGAAAAATATGATCTTTGATCCCAAGCCTCCTCTTGGGCACATTGCAAATTTAAAAATATTTGGTAATGGAAGTGGATTTCAAAAATGTTTTTATGCACCTATACTATACTGTTTCATTAATTTGTCTCAGGAAAGGAATTTTTAAATAGAAATCTTTGAATTGTGTCTATATGATTCTTCTGAAAAAGAAAAAGAAAGTTTTGAAATTTAAAAGAGCAGTCCATGATACTAATAAGGTACACAAAATAAAAAAAAAA
>SMGU01009839.1:0-21097 GCA_004348175.1 Puccinia novopanici
CTCTGTCCTTAAATCTTAACTTTCCTCATCTCTCTCATCCTTGACTTCGAGCCTAGAAAGCCAGAAATTTAACACCATTTTTATTATACCTGTCACTAAAGTTGGTTATAAATATTGGTAAGATTATTCAGAAAGATCATACCTAGAAACTATTTTGCTTTCCCAAATAACACTTAGTGTAACTGAAATAATAATTTAGAATCAAAATTTAACAATTTCTGGATAATTATTTTTGGATGGAAGGAATAAATATTTCTGCGCTACATTGTCATTTTCTGCAATAAACTAATACCATCTTCCCTTGCCCACCCGTCGTTCGGCCTAACCTCACCTGGAAGAAAGACTTTGGTTGCAACGCAGAGATACATGAATATCGCAGGGGTCCCATTATTTGATGTCCCCTGTTGCTTCAAATCCATTGATCATTGATTTTTTTTTTTTTTTTTTTTTTTGGAGAAATGGGGTGGTCGAATTTATTGATTGACTGGTGAAAGACTTTCTTTTTCGGAAACTTCGGGAAAACATGCGCTACTGATGTCGATTGGGGATTTGAAATATCTGAATGTTACGAGGGAAATGTTTGTCATGCCAGATGGTACTTACACTGTTTCTTTTTCACATATTTCTGCGAAAAACGTACCTGATTGCAGGATGAATGGAATCAAGTTGTTCAGCTTCTTTCGGTGCTTCTATGTCAGAATTTGGCGCAGCTTGCTTTATGCTGAATGAACGGGAGACAGAGCGAATTGACTTCGAACTTCTACCGTCAAAGCTATCTAATGCTCGGCATTCCGAAGGAGCGAAGTATCTAGGGACTCGGCATTCCGAAGGAGCGAAGTATCTAGGGAAATGAGTGAGTGGAGATGATATTGGAAAGGGGATTGAGCTCCCTTGTACTGCTACAGCCGGGCTAAATTCCCTGGCCGGAGGTAGCCAACTAGGCGAACGAGACGTTGACGGAGACGCAAATATTCCGACAACCGATGAGCTTTCCATAGATATTCGACTTATTCCTGGTGAGAACGGTTGGGCCAAATCTTGGGGGACGAAAGATGACCGATCAATGCCGCGTCCACACTTTGTGAGGACTGACAGAGTTTGCGAATTCATGAGATTAGTCTGATTGCTATTCCTATCTGTATCTCCAAAGCTGTTGGCGTCAGGAGGGATGAGAGGGGGATTTATAGCCGCCCCCGAAGAGTAGTCAATTGGAAGCAGATCAGGGTTGTAAGAGTTGTGTTTTTCGCTGGGTGATAATGTTGAAGTGGACGGTGATGGAGGCCGCGGTAAAGTTGAGAAGCCAGTGTGTAGCTTCACGTGGTCCGAAGAAAACCTAGGACCACATCCCGACTCTAAAGCGCGATTAAGCAGGGGCTGATTTGAGCTCTTATCATGTTTAGGGATATCGTCTTGCCCATATCCACTGCATTGGAAGAGGAATTGATAAGCCACTCATGGGATACTCTTTCATCTTATGGGGCTTCTTTTGCTATTTCTTCTTCGTTCCTTCTGAGATCAATGAGACTAACCATTCCTTGCTGAGGTTGCGCGGCAGAAATATCAACAGCGTAATTATTCCCTGGGCCGCAAAAGCTACAATCGAGGTCATGACAGTTAAATCGATCACTGTTGCAATTGGAACCAAACAGGATCAATACTTCATTTGAAGTGCATCTGAAGTTCGTTTGATGAAGCAAGAAAGGCCTACCCCAAACGTATCTGTTCAATAAAGGCTGTGCCCTAAGACCATCCGCGGAGAGAGCAAATAATGGAACCGTGAAGATTAGACGCTGACAATTGTGAGAGAGACCATCAGAAAGGTAAGTGCCTAAATGGAAGGACAAATGTATCATTTGCAAGAAAATGGCCGCACAGCGATAAGCCTAATCTGGTTTAAGGTCCCAAATCCATGGAGCCTGATGATGAGTTCCGCAGGCTGCGATTACGTATGACAGACGCGTCAAAAAAGTTATCAAATTAACGGGTATCAGAAATGAGTTCGTAGTTAACTGCCTGGATCCAAGAAAACAAAAATAAAACCAACCGCGCCGCGCTTTTTCAAGTCTTTCAGCCACTGGGAGCATTCGAAGTGAAAATTTGGTCAGCCTGCATTGTAGGATTGATGCGCCTGAGAAGTACAGCCCACAATCGGGAACTTAGTGAACACCCAGAAAAAGGCAAGTGTGATCGAGGTGTTGAAGCCCGTCGCCACAGTCATCAAGACTGCCTGCGTCTATTAGGTCATTGCATATTTCGGCATGGAGCGGCGTCAACAGCTTGATCTTCTGAAAACAGCTTCAAGTCGTATGGAAGCCATTGGGAAAGGCAACGAAACGATCCGTACCAGCATGACATTCGGCTGTGACGCGCCCACAGTGGCTACCAACGCCCCTGATGATACAGCAGACAAAATAACAAATATCTAATCATCGAGGTTGTTGGCAAGGACATGCACAAAAACAATATATTAATAAGAATGTGAACCAATTGTAACAAGAATCGGCGGAAGATGGATAAGAGAAGAATATATTTCGTACCCGGAAAAACACGCTTTTAAACCACGGAGGCGATGTGTCCTTGAGGTTTATTAAGAAGACCCAGAAAGCAAGTTCTTCAAGGTGGACTATCCCTTCACCCAACCAACCCAGCGCTTTCAAATAGTAACTGACGTAGATTCTGGCATACAAAAATAGCAATGGATGATACTTTGTTATTAAGAAACCGCCAGTTCACAAAACAAGCGGGAGCCCCTGACTCACAATCTAGTGTAATTGGAGGCCCAAGATGTGTAGGGAACGGGAAAGCCTATCCCGATTTCGACGTGCAACCGCAAAGCAACACGATCAGAACAAGCTCTACAAACAACTGAAAAAATTATGAATACTCACCACCCATCTCTACTGGTAGATAACCAACCTGGTACTTGACGTAGGCGATCATAGCTGCTTGCACAATGTAAATGGGCAAACAAATTAAATAAATAAACTGTACCAGAAGTAATGTAGCAAAAAAAATCAGCTGAGCGAAAATGCCGGGATGGTTTGGGTAAGTCAAAGTTTTATCAACATAAATCGGTTTCTGGTATACGCACTCTCATGATAAGATGGAATGAGTTTGTCGGGTCGAGCTCCGCTCGAGTAGTCTTCACTGATCTCTTCCAGAGAAACATAGGCTGCAGCCGATCATAATGCCAGGAATGCCAAAAATAAAACAGCAGCATGAGCGCACAAGTGATTGCTTCAAGCAGTGCAATTTGCGGGCTGTAATGCATTCCTTTGGATCTCTTGGAGTAAACTCGTAAACGCGATTGGTAGCCTGCTCCGATAGGTAAGCGAGTTATTTTTTGTCCCAAATGGGTGGTGGTTTTGGGGAAGATGGATGGTTGAGAAGGGTTCAAGCCGACCGTTATCAAAGAGGAGTCTTGGCTTATCGGGATATAAGAAGCGTGATCCTGGATAAAAAAATTGCTTGGAAAGTCAAAAGAAAGGCGTCCTTGACTTTCACTGTTTACCACACATAAAGATGTCTATCATAAATGCACATTACAGGCCGATTGTTTGGAAAGCCATTGGTCTAGACTCCAGGAGTCGAATAAATATTAAATAGGATCTTAAGCATCTCGATATACTAATAAAGTGCATCATCATGCAGGTACAGAAAAACCTGGTCCAGTTTCCCTGCAACTCTAGACCTCCTCGGCTTGACCACTGGAGGGTCATTGACTCATTTCGTTAACTAGGGTTGCATCCATCCAGAACGCGAACACTGGTGATGGTGAATGGCGGTTCAGCACTGATACACATGTGTGTGCGTAATTTCCGCGCGCAAGCGCGGCAAACATGCATCATTTACTGATGCTGTAGTTTCCGGAGGAGTTCTTTTGACAAGAAGTTGCGGCCCAGTGTCTCCCAAAATAATACATACAAAAGTACCTATGTATCCTACTTGCCTGTTTGTATGCCCGCTCTCCTTTACTTACATCGCAGACTTGATTATGAAACACTCACTAGTCGGTAGGGCCCGGCACCAGAGGGTACAGCAGACATCCGTCACTTCATTACTTCCTGCGTGATTGCGGCTTGCTTCGAAATAGGAGATGACAGGAAGGAACATGCAATCGTAAGAACTCATGTTCCTTCGACGCAAGCGACGTGATTCTTTCGCGGAGAGAAACGATCAATGCATAAGAGTTGTTTAAGACTTGCCTATTTGATTTCTAACTGATGATAGCTTCACGCTCCTCCTAGACTGTATGACTGCACGCCCTTCCTGATCGCAGGAGCCTGCGTTCATCCAACCTTTGACACCTGACAAAAAAAAACTTCCTTGCACGATTTTATTCCCCTTACTAATATTATATATGGTGCCAAAGGAGTGTGCAGAAACGCTGATGCATGTTGACAATATACGCTTTGAAGATGAGTTATGGGTCACTAGTTTGTATCCTGGAAGCCCACGAGCTTGCCTCATCACTCTTTTTCAAGCATACCTCCCCTAAAATATTGGGTCCTATTCAATTCAACACTTGTCCGCTTAAATTAGTAGTAGAATGTCACAAATAAAACACCCTCAATCTGCTTTGTGATCTCTTATCTATCTTGATCTTCAACATGTCTTAAAATTCAGTAGCAGTAGAGCAGTTACAACAAGAGGATATGAGATGAAAATAAATGAATAGGTGTAACCACACAGGAAGAGAAGTGAGGAATGGGATACATGCAGAAACAACAGAAGGAATCTTGATTTTTGAGAAAAATATTAGGGGGGTTCACGATATGTTTTTTGCTTCCGATCCCCCCCCCTTGAAAATTTTTCCAATGACTAAATTTTAGCTGAAAATGAGCTACTCAAACAACTCAACAATAAAGGCAAGCAGTGAGTACATGTTGCTGAGTTGTATGTTTGAACCAAATCAGTAAACTAGGAAGTCTCTTTTTAGATCAATCACACCCTGTTGATGTGAGATGTAAAAGTGATCATGTGTAAGTTGTTTTTAGAATTTCCAATGAGTCTCATAGAAACTCCCAATGAAATCATATTTTGAATCCCCCTATTCATAATCAAACTGAATCCTGAAAATCAAAATATATCCACAGAAGAAATTGAGATTCAAATTAGCAAATTTAAACCAAAGGGATCCAATTGAAGAAACTTTCAGCAAACCAAAGTGTTTGAAATTACACTAGTTAATATGACTGTTGACATCACACAATTTGATATTTTCTGATTTTATAGATCAGCAAGCTTTTCCTGAAAAATTGGCAGGCGTTTTGGGTTTATCTTAATCGTCATCTTGCTGATTTTGTGCCTGTTTGAACAGTGCCAATGTAGGATTCAATTTAATATTTGTACAACCAATTTAATAGAAATAAAAGTTTATTTTTAATGGCACTACATCAGTTATTCTCAACCAGCATAAGTTGAGGCAGGTGCAGCCCAGATTAAATCATTCACGTTAATTTGATTCAATTTTAGGTTCTATGTTGGTACCAAATTAGTTCCAGAGGACCCCTCCTGAAACAAGCTTTTGGCTACTTCCAAATCTAATGCTGTTACTCAAGTCTTCACAAAAGAAAATTCAATTCAAGAAACAGTTGCAGAACTGGGTATAGCTGAAATGAAATATTGCAAACACACATGTTGAAAATTACATTTCTACTTTCACTAGTTGGTTGGATTCATTAAGTAGCCAGTCTTAATTTTATTAGATTTTTATTTGCCATGGATTGTACCTGAGTAAGCAATTCCGGATACTTGGAAATTTATTCATCTTTAGTCAATTTCTAATGGTTTTTTTTTTTTTTTTTGAATGGATTTGAGTTTCTCTCAGGAAGAAAATTTATCCCATAACAAATTCTACTCTGATATTGAATGAGAAGCTAAGACACTACACTAGAAGTGCTACTTTTAGAGCATCATTATTCGTGGCTATTCTGCACAAAGTAAGGACTTTAGCCACAGGTTTCAAGCATACCAGAGAGAGCTAAGCCTGAGTTTACTTGACTTGGAGCTAGATTTTTGCCAACCATTGCTATATATAGCAAGGGTAGCTCACTGGTTAGCTAAAATCTAACCAGTGCTCGCACTTCAAATTGGTGTTCACCCCCAGATAACACACCTCTACTCCAAATGATCTGCACAAAGCCACACCAATGTAACTTAATGGGTCGCTACTCTAGTTTAGCACTAGCCACAGGTTAAACATTGCATGGTTCTAGCTCAACCAATAATGATGCTCTAACCAACTTATATAGGCTACCAAGTCTGTGCCTGATGTTTGACTTTTTGGAATGTGGGTTCATCACTTTAGATTCATAAGCTCATAGAATTAAGCTTCACACAGGCCAATGTGTATTTTTAAGACACTGTAGATTAAAATATTTCAACATGATCTCCATGATTTCTGTACAAGTGACTTTCCAAAATTCAGGCAAGTCACTTGCACCAACTTTGAGTCCCACTGATATTGAAGCTATAACCACACATCATTCAGATTAACTCCAGGCAAAGAAATCTGAAACCTCTTCACACATTACACTTTGACCAATGTAAGCATTTCATTTTCAGATCAAACACATATAGGAATTCAACATTCTTTCATGAAGTAGGAATTTTCAAGATTACACAATCCCCCATTTTTTCAATTATCTATATAAATATAGTGCCAGCATGTTCAATCAAACTTCAAAGATTATTTTATGAAAAATTCAAGAACCATAAATGCTTGAAAATTGAGCTAACTTTTCCAGCTTTAAAATTCTCAATGATTTCTATTTTCTTTTACCTAATTAAGATCTCTCTAAATTCTTCAAAACATAGGATGACAAACCTTTATCATCTGCTTTGTAGATATTTTGAAAAATTAATTAAACTGATTTAACAAGCTTGCAATCAGTCCTTAAAGCACACTTAGCCGGTTCACATAGGACATAAATCCGTAACACATCAGCAAACTATAACCGACGCACCAGCCAATTTGGCTGGGAAAGCTTGCTGACGTGCGGTTACGATTTGCTAAAAATCCCCTATGTGAACCGGGCTATTGTTTTTTGTTTTTTTTCAGCAAGTAGTTTGTTTGTAAGGCAAGCCAGAAAGTTGAACATGAACATAAGCCCCTCACTGTGGGCTTGACTGGAGCAGGAGACAGCTTCAAAATCACCGACATCCAACAACTTTGGTCAATCGATCGATGTCCTTTCAAGAGAAACCTCAACAAATCAACCAACCAGAACGTTTCAAGCCTTCCGACTGGATTCCATCCCTCGCACTACAATGGCGTTCCAACCGCATCGACTGGTATAGCCTCACTCGACGATCTCCTCGGAGGCGGCCTACCAGTCTCATCCAGCTTCCTCATCAATGAGGACCAGGATGGCGGGTATGCGAAGCTCATGCTCAGATATTCCATCGCTCAAGGGATCCTCTCAAATCAGAACCTGATTGTCATCGGATCATCGCTTGACGAAGGCGGGGATCCAGAGAAAATTCTCGATAGACTCATGTCTTTGGATGAATCCGAGCTGCCTCCAATCCTACCACATCTGGCAATCACCAACCATCATCATCACTTGCGAGCTCATCAAATATTTCATCCGAAAAAGCAATACACGAACCACCGAGTGGTGCAGCTCAAGAGGAAGAGAATGAAGACGAGGATGAAGATGATAGGAACGCTGACAAAATCAAAAGCCAAAGGATGAAGATTGCTTGGCGCTACGAAAATCTAGGGCACCATCATTCCGAATCTGGTAGGCTCTTTTTTTGCATTACACACTCTTCACGCAGACTAACCCATGTTGATGTTTAGAGAGTATATACCAGCAATCAAAATGTCATACATTTGATCTGAGTAAAACAATGAAACTCTCGGCCGATCAGCGATCCAGGACTGATTACATAGACGTGAAGAATCTTGAAAACTTACCATCTAGCTTGCTCACCCAAATCGAAAATATTATCCAAGAGAAGCGAAAGACATCATCATCGTCCCCTTCCTTTCGGATAGTGATTCAATCTATTGGTTCTATAGGTTGGCCACCGATGGAAGATTTTGTAAGCTTTTTAGATACTTAACAATAGAAGAGACAAAGAAGGAAAGGCATAACTTGACACCTCTGGGTTTTCGTGAGTTTAGGCTGGCCATATATCCCAGTTCAGCCTGCTGGATACAGCAATTCAATTGCTTTTTGAAAAAAAAAAAAAAAAAAAAAACTGCCAATTGGCTTTTCTACACCCGAGTGAATAGTAGATATTACAGCAATAGTGACAACTAACGCCTGAACCGATTCGTTTTGGACCTGCAGATGATATTCCGATTCCTCAAAGAACTCGAATCATTGCTACGAGCTAATGACTCACCGAAGATAGCTATCATCAGCTTTCCCAGTGCCTACCGGTCTTCCGATTTGGCTAAGATCTTGCCGTGGGCTACTTCCGGCTCTCTCTCTCTTCAAAGTTTTTCTGGGGACGAAAAAAGTCAAGCTGCATTTCCCAGTTGAGTAATGCAATACGAATCCCTTCTTTCCCATGACCGCATAGAGATGGGTATAGTTGGTAAGCTGACCAAGAATTCCGTTCCTTTTATTGTTGAAAATCAACAGATCATCAAGGTGCTGTCCACTTTATTAGATTACCAAGTCCATCATCGCTGTCACCACCGGCGACGAAGTTATCGGTGATTCGATCCCTAGCAGGATCTTCGGAGGCAGGGATTGGCAGTAATCTTGGATTCAAGTTAGGACGCAGGAAAGGTTTTCGGATTGAGATGATGGGGCTCGGCCTTGACCTGGAAAATGAGAATCCACAAGAAGAAGCACCGCCTGTTCGTCAGCATAGCCAGCCTTCCGAAAGCCCTAGCGCGGGTCAGACCTCGCCCGTCGTCATCGGTCCTTCCTCGCACGTCCAAAATAAGTCTTCAAAAGCTAAACCTAGAGTCAGATTCGGTGACCCCTCTCCGACTCCCATGACCTCCTAAAAAATACCGACTGGTAGTTAAACTGAATTCACAATACACGTATTTCTCATCACATCCTTACTCAATGTGTCAAGCAGGGATTCCCACGTTACCATCTGTTTTGCTGCCTCTCCTTCCTTGCTCTTTGTTGATGCGTGTCGATCTGAGGCTGAATGCCGGTGGGTGTGAGCCAGATCTGTCCGTACTATCAGTCAACTTTTCCAACGCTTTTTTTTGCTTGGAAGCAAATTGGATGACATCCTCATGAGCGCCAGTACTATTGTCTTTGCTGTAGATTCGCGCAGCCAGATCAATTTGCAAAGGAAAGAATCGCTGGCACTGTGTACCTCGTGTATCCATCCGCTTGATGATGGAGCTGGTCCGGTTGAAGCAGGGGCTAGATACCTTGAAGTCATTGACCGACGCCGCATCCTTTTTCCTTTTCATTGAGAGGTGAACAATCTGGCAACCAATTCCTGCTTCGTGGACATGAAGTCCGCGTCACTTATTGGTTCTCAATCAGAGGTTGCGTCTCAATGATGAGGTCTGCCCAGTGCTTCCCCGGTGGTACTCAGCCGGAGTGTGCCAGAGTCACGGCTAGGATTTCTTTCATTGAAGGTATCCAAGCTGCAGGTATTCTTGTGCCATCTATGAGACTTGTTGAAACATTGGAGGCCTGGATCATTGCCAGAAGTCCTGTGAGCCAAACGGCTCAACACTTGTGGAGAAGGCTTGTGCGGCCTCATTTGCGACACACAATCGCCAAATCCTGCTCCTGGACAATGAGGGTTACAGCATGGAGGAGAAAACACAGTCCTCCTCCCAGTCCCTCAACAATTCTCAAGAAACAAATACTGAAGGTAGCTCCAAGTTGATTAAACTCGTCATCTTTATTTTTTTATTTTTTTATTTTTTTATTTTTTTATTTTTTATTTTTTTATTTTTTTATTTTTTATTTTTTTATTTTTTTTTTTTTTATTTTTTTTTTTTTATTTTTTATTTTTTATTTTTATTTTTTTATTTTTTTTTTTTATTTTTTTATTTTTTATTTTTTTATTTTTTATTTTTTATTTTTTATTTTTTTATTTTTTTATTTTTTTATTTTTTTTATTTTTTATTTTTTATTTTTATTTTTTTATTTTTTATTTTTTATTTTTTTATTTTTTTTTTGATAATATTCAGCTGACTTGTTTTTCTTTTGATGATTGCAGATTTATCCAAAAATTTCTTATTCAAAAAAAAAAAAGGATGAAGACTTTGTGGAACTTCAACTTGAAGGGAATCAACTCACCAAGGGCATTAAATATCGTCTATGATTTGCAATTGACCACTTACAATAAGTTCATTGAGAAGTTTGCCTCTACATCTGAGGCAAGTCAGACGTTCTGGACCACTCATCCAAGACACAACTAGAACAGTTGTTCCACCAATCAAATGGTATTTTTAACTCCTTTGCACACTCTCATTTACCAAATTTACTAAATACTCTGGCTATATCATCACCAATCTGGCCTCATTCACCCTTTGGCTCAACTTGTTTCCAATATGGGAAATTATCAGGTCAATTATAAGAGAGTAGATTCCAGACCTAGCCCTGAAAGCACTGCAGCAGCAGGCAGATAAGAGTTCAAAAACTTACAGGCCCCTGATAAGCCCCAATGGTTCAGGGAGCAGACAATATAATTCAAGAAAACCCAGGAGGCGGAAAACCATTCTGTGAAGGGCCAATTAGATATTTGCTTGGAAGGCAAGTATACCAAGTGTCCAAGTTGAATGGTATTCCCACTTAACAGCTGGCTGGAAGATGCAGGAAGGGAGAGAGTTGAGATGTGAGTCTCCCATGCAACTTATAATACTGGGGTTCTAGGAAAAGAGTTTTCCCCCAGATCTGAACAAAAACAAACCTGCTGTGGTATTCCAGTTTTTCAGAAAACAACTCCAAATTTATTCCCATTTGTCACCCCAGAATAAGGATCAGAAGACCATTTTACCCCAGGTCACCCGCTTACAGCATGATGGAATTCCCACTGGATCTTGAGATAATCAACATTCCCCATTTTCAGAAGGATCAATAACCAGGCTGCAGAGGAATAATCAACACACACAGACTCAGGATCCAGTCCTCAACCCTCAGATTCCCATGGCTCAGCACAGACACCAGAATTGCACATCCAGAAATCCTCACTTGGCTTTCAGATCAGGCACCCCACTATCTCACACTCTTCTGGAAATGGCTTTCTCTTTGCACAAAATCAGACAGAACATAATTACCCCTCTCACAATTTCTGTGGAAATGTCATTGTAACCCTTCTCAAGAGTCAAATTAACCCCACACCCATTTCTATTCTTTGTACTCATTACTATCCCAGATGGAGATAATGAACCCTTAAACCCTTTCCCATAGCCATAAAGATTCTGAGATTTGTTTATTTGTAATTTCCCATAGCTAGTGAGACTCTGTACATTGGTGTATTACTCATAACATTATATAAGTAATTACTATTGTTGTAGTAGCTCCTCATGAATGTATGTATGGCTCATGTATGCATATACCCCACTGAAACAGAATCCATAAATCACTCTTACTAATATGCTACCAATAATATTGTTTTAGACCTTTACTGATTTACCAGCATTGTTGAGAACCCAGAATGAATAGTTGAAAAAATAAGTTGGCAACTTTTTAAAACCAAAGAATTCCCAGTTTGTTTTGAGTTTGAAACTCAAAGAATCATTCTTCCCCCTCTCCTCACAGCCATCTCCTAATCCCCATCCTCATTGGTCCCAAATCTAGCTTATAGTAACAGATTCCCTACACTAAGAACTTCCAGAATCAGCCACACCCTGATTCTTTTTTTCTTAGTGAAACTCTTCAAAACTCAGCATTAGATAAGAGTGCAGCCTTATCAGCACCTGTAGCTTCAACTTAAATTGTGACTAGTCAGTTTGTCTATTTCCCCTCCAAGCTCTTTCTCCCCTTTGAGACATTATACACTGCTAAATTACTGCTATAGAAAAACATCTATAGCCTGTGATTGGGGTTTATTTCACTTTATCCACCCTAGTTCTCTTAGTACTCTAACCCTTACTAAATTTTCCACATCCCTCTTCAACTCCCCCAACACCTTGCCTACCTTGAATTGCTGCTAATTAGGACAATCTCAGACCCCAGTTAAGTCTTTTATTCCTTTTTTCTTTCACCATCTTTCTCTGGTTCTAAGAACCCGTAGACTTATTTCCTACAAGACCCACTAGAGACCAAAGGAGTGGCTTGCCCAGGCGTATTGTTCCTGTGTGCATTTCAGTGGGAAGATCCCCCTGATAGTTTTCTCTGGTGAGAGTGGTAACTCTCTACATACCCTAAGTGGCTTAGCCAAGGAAGGCAAGAAGTCAATTTTTATTCATTTCCATGTCATATCATAGAACTCCCCTGAAAGTAGAAAAGAAGAATAGAAAAAAATATTGTAAGAAAAGCAGCACAACTATGATATTCTTAGAGGAGGAATTTTTTTTAAGAGTACTAATCAGAGATAAAATTTGATGAATGGAGAGGTGAGTTTTAGTTGTATTAGAGAAGTCTTGAGAGGATCTAGACTTGATGGATTACTTTACTGATATTAAGTGATGACGGATTGAGGCCCAGTGTCTTGATGTTTCTTTATTTTTGAGAGTGTGTTTGATCTTGAGGAGATTGTTTTTTGAATGAGAAGTCTAATTGAAGGAATTGAATTTTTTGAAGAATGAACTTATTGAATGAACCCCAAATGGTTAAATATTTCAGATAAGGATGAATTGGGTTTGCTGCAGGCTGATGCAGAGAGCAAGAATTGGGCTAGAGCTCAAAAAACTCAACAATTTGCCAGAATCTTGATTTTTTTCTCTGAAAAAAAGACTCATTCAACTGGAGAATTCCCAAATACATGGCTATGAATGGTACAAGATAAATTCCCTTCTATTTAGAAGTTTATTGGCATGATTTTTTATGATTCCTTTGTTGAGAGAAAATGTGTTGAATTAAAGAAATTCCCTGGCACTCCTCTAATTTAAATGAGTACCACTAGTATTAAAAAGTATTTATCTTGAAAATTTTCATAACTGAGATAAACAGCAAAGTAAAAAAGTTGACACTTCTATTTGTGATTGAGGATTCAAATAATTTTTTTGTGATGATTCCCTTCTTTATCAAATTTTCTTATAGAATAAACTCCTTTACTATTCATCATACTTCCTAGATGTTCAATCATCAATCTCCAATAATCTTCCTCTTTTATAAAAAAAGAATTTGGATGAGTCTTTTGATACCAATAGCATAGGAGAGCAAGAGATACTTGAGAAACCTTTGATTGTGAGTTTTCTGCACTGAAGTACTCATTTATGAGGTATTTCTGTACTGGGCCAACATTTATGTTTTCTAGTCCCACTTTTTCCACAATCACAACACCAAATACAGGTAAGAAGTTTCTTTCTGATATGAATAATATGTCATTGAACCATTGAATGAACTGATCTTCTGCACTTGAAACCACATGCATACCCTCTGATTCCATGACAGAAATAAGTTGTCTATGGAATATCTTCAAGTGGCAAAGTAAGAATCTCAAAGTTGAACGGATGTTTTGGGTATAATGTTCCCTGTTTTTTGAAATTCCAATTTTTGTTATGTATGTATTGGGAAATTCTTCTACCTGAGGGAGGAAATTATCATATAAATGGAAACCCATTGAAAGACCTTGAATAAATTCTAGTTTGTTCTTGATTTTATCTCCCTTTGGAAACGAAGCTATTTTGAAAGCTTTATCTACAATGGCTTCTTCAAGTGGGGAAAGTTCCCTTCTTGATTTGCTCAAAATTCTTTTAGGTATCATGGTTTCTGGAAATATCTCAATTTTTGGGATTCTTAAATCCTCTAATTTGACTAATTGATAAAAATTATCCAAATTTGGATTAGCCATGATCCTTTCTGAAATTAATTTGGATACAGCTGTGACAATCATGGTCATTTCCGGAATTTTATTTTTATCCAAATTTTGTATCTGTACCCAAATCTGAGGCTTGAAATTCTGGTACCAAAAATTCATAACCAACAAGGACAAAACAAGAGCTTCATGTGCAGAATTTGTCTCATGTGACAAAAATTTTTGGAGTAATAAATTCTGTAATTTCACTCTGGGACTATCATCATTCTGAAATTCTTCCTTGAAAAACCAGTCAATTAATTCTTTCTGAGTAGTCTCCCCATCTAAATTCAACTCTTCAGAAATAGCTATATTGATGATTAGAAGCCACTTGAACAAAGTTTTAGAATTCTTGATAATTCTTGGATTTCTTTTTTTCACCATACCAGTTGATTGATCTTCTCTTGGACCTGGAATACTATTTTCCACTTGAGAAAAAACCTCTGTGTTGTGCATACATGCCAGCCTCTTACAATATGGTTCTTTTGTGAAGCCTCTGAGAAACATATTCTCAGATAATTTCCTTTCTATTTCATCAAAATTCAACCATTTTGAGGCTCTTTTGATTGCAGATGTTAATCTTTCATCACTTCCACCAGTGGTATCAATCAGATCGGATATTCTTTCATCATATTCTAAGCCATTCAACGGAATTGAAAATTTTGATTTATTTTTTTCTGGAAAAGTGTGATTGATGCTGGATTTCATCTGAGAGTTTTGAATTGGATCTTCTGGAGGAATTTCATCATTCAGATTGGAATTGGGAGATTCATAAGTTGAAGTTCTAGCTTTATCTGATGGAACAAGTTCAAAATTTCTATTGTCTTCTGATGTGTTATAATTTGAATGGAGATCCTGATCTTCTGAAGAAATTTCATTATTCTTACTGGCTTCTGGAGATTCAAAATGGAAATCAATGCCTTTTGGATTCATAAAAAAACAAAGTCCCACCCAATAAAGGCTTGATATTAGCTCCAACAAAAAAACAGCAGAAGAAAGAAAAGGAAAGATTTCACTAGCCTTGATGACCAATCAATCCTTCCAGCTCCTGAATGTATTCCATCAGTTTATTATTGTTAATTGAAGATTCTTTTTCTCCCTGGTCTTTCTGCAAATAAACTGGTAAAGATGGTGGTTGTTCTAGGAAACCAGGATGCAGATTTGAACTACTTGCCCCTGAGCCATAAGAGGGTGTGGGGTGGACAGTTGATTCTTCCGATAAGGCTGAAAAACCTTCCACAAAATGTTCAGTGGAGTCAAAGAAGGATAGTTTTGGAGATGGAAATGATGATTTTTCATGTTCAGCTGACGCCAAATCAGATAATGGAAGTGGTAAAAGTGATGTGTTGGGTGAAAAATCTAAATTGGAAGTCAGGAGTTCCGACAGGGGAGTATTGGCTGGGTAATCTTGATTGGAGGACAGTAGATGTAGAAGTGGATTTGTGGATGATAATCCTGATTGCACATTATGTCCCTCTTGATAGACTTGTGCCTGCTGATCCGGGGGCCCTATTGCCAGTATGATTTTTAGCCATGATGCAAAATCAATTATGAGCATTGAAATCCACTGCTAACTTGCAGCACCAGCTCAATGATGCCTTGTGTTTTTTTTCTGCTCACCATGAAAGCCTGACATCTCCTGTGGGAGCTCCATGTAAGTGTTACTGGGTGGACCATGTTCCCGGGCACCCAGTTGGATAGTACGCGACTTCCTAAATCATGTCCCGGGATTGTTTTCAGTCTCTTTTCTGGACGATTGCTGGAGGCCCTTCGTGCGTGACTAATTGGCATATTGAAGCAAGAAAACAGTTGAGTTAACCCTATTGGATGATTCCTTTGAGTGTGCTTACCCTGATCATGTTGATCAATGCCCATGGTGTTCGATTTTGGCTGTTGGGTCATAGGCTCATTTCCCGGCAGGTATCTTTGAATGATGCCCCTCTCAAACGCGGTATTCCCCAAGCCGGAGATGTTCTCTGGTTCTATTGCTTGACTGGAAAATACAAGCTTGGCGGAAGGGCTCCCTGGCCGGCCATAGGTTTGGCCGGGCTACAGCCTTGGAAATGGGTCCGAGATGAATGAGGAGATGATAACATATCGCTGACAGAAGCATTTTGGAGAATGTGAAAGACAACCACAAACACGACATTTTATGGACAAGTCAACTGTCAGTTTCCATACGGGCGCTTGCCTCCTCCCCTTGACTCCAAATTCTGCGTCATGGGTGTATGAGTGCGCAGTCGTTGGGGTGTGTTTCAGCATGACCGGCCCTCTGGTGGTTGACCCCGCGGGGTTTACAGCAGTCCGGAGACTCGCAGTTTTCTTCTTCCCACTTCACCCACTAGCATACATAACTTGAACCCCGCCTTCGGGACTCGCGAAGCGAGAAGTCCCGAAGGCGGGCTTGAGTTAAGCTAGCTTCACCTCACTATCGGCTTCGTTCAGGTTAGTTCCATCTTCGCACACACGCACACACACATTGCCTTCTCTCGCTTCCCATTACCCGAAATCGTACAAACTTAAAAATCTGCTGCAAGCCTACTTCTCCCGCCGTAGGTTTCGCTCAAGACCCCTTTATGTTCTGTCCGCCGTTTGCCGCGCCTGACACAAGGCGCACACTGCAGCATGTCCCAAGGAAGCAGCACACTGGTCAAACAGATGACGATGATGGACAGGCCCTTTGTATTCTGGTGTGCACACGACGCCTACGTCTACGCCTTCGAAGGGTATGTATTACTTGTACGTACGTATGGGTGAGATGACTGAGGAGGGTATCACCGTAGTGGCAATACACGATGCTTTAGTCGCTAGGTGCAGCTACCTTCCGTCGATGAGAGAGGACGTGCGGAACGACCCCTACAAGTATGGGGCGACCCTGATGCCCCGGACTTTCAGACCGGCCGGAGTCTAGGGTGAAAGATGCACTGTCTCGGCACTCGGCAAAATACGTATAGCTACTGCAACTACAGCGTGTGTCCGCGAGGCTACATGTCGACACGACAAGGGACCCGGTAGGAGGCAGTTTTTAGGGCTGGGCGCAGATGGTAAGTCAGTGTGTGATAGCTTGATCTTCATCTCAGCACCTAGCAATTTTGCGAGCTTATCAAACAGAGAGGCTTAGGACTGTTTTTTTTTGTTGACGCTTAGGACTGTTTTTTTTTTTTTGACGCTTAGGACTGTTTTTTTTTTGACTAGATCCTGGCCGGGTTAGCCGCATAAAACACGTTTTCCGCATTCAACACCATTTTCCACCTCACCCGCAGACAAATCCCTCCGCCATCGAGACCATTTTGTAGCTTTGCTTCTTGCGGTGAATTTGCCCTCATCACTTTTTTTTCTAACTCACTAGAGCTGCCATAGCCATCCTCACAAAAATCATCTCTTCCTCCCTCCTAGTTGCAAGTTCATCTGGGCACCCGTCAAGTTGCACCAAAAAAGGTCAAGTGTCGGGGCTGTTCCCCAAGCCAGCTTCGCACTTTACCAACCCCGCTAGGCACCAACCCAACCCCACTTGACACAGATCCAAGTTGGGGTGGGTCGCAGCCAAGCCTTGCTTGGCCAAGGCCAAGCGAGTGTGCCACGCACCCCAAAACCAATCTTGGTGGTTCAACTAGGGCCTTGGGTGGGTGGGTGGTTGAATTACTTTGACAGATAACAACAGATGGGTATTACTTTTTTTTTTTTTTTTGCTTTTTTATGCTATTGTTTTGTTTTATCCGAACTTTTTGCTTCATGCTATTGTTTTGTTTTATGATATCGTCTTTTTTTATAGAGTCCATCACAGCATGGTCTGACATCTTCACAAACATCAAGAAGTCAGTGAACAAACCAATAAAAAATCAGAGGGCACCTTTGAATTGTTTGCCAACTTGTGTGGGTGTCGATGATTGGGGATTGAGAGCTGGTGGTGGATTGTGGTGGATGGCAGGGGTTGACTTGTTGGCCCACAGCTTGGCCTTGGCCAAGCAGAACTTGGCAATGTGCCAAGTTTGATGGCCTGCCAAAGGTGGCTGATCAAGCCACTTGGACACAGACCCAAGGCTTTTTGGCACTGTGCCAAGTGGGAATTGGGTCTGTGCCTAAACAAGCTTGCAACACCATATGCATAAGCAAACCTGTACATCTTCTGACATTGACACATGCAGCAGAGCCTTTTATGTCCCTGTCGAGTGGGTTATTTCTATGTGGTAACTCTGGTTTAAGTAACCTTGCTAGTCTTGATGAACACACCATACTTATCAAGCTCTCCACTGAAGAGCTTGAGTGGTGGGGGAATAAAAATTTGGTAAGCTTGAAGGTGCTGGCCTTCATTTTGATAGAATGGCATGGGCTGTCCAAAATAGGTATCACCAAAATTCCCAAATAGTACCCCAGATCCATACCAAAAACCCAGTATTACTAGTCCCAGTCCCTCCCTTCAGTTGGTGGGCCTTTGGGTGCCCAACCACAGGTTGGAACTTGTGTTAAGTTTGGAATTTTTTTTTTAATATCAGTACTGTAAATACTTTGCCATGTCCTAGGCCACAGCGCATGAGGCACACTGGCACATCAATGTAGTAAAAATTCACAAAGCAACCAATATGGAATATAGACCCTAGAGATCTACCATTTTTGCAACCTTCACCATTTTTCCTCAGCAGCTTTCTTTTCCCTGTCTCCCTTACCATCTTGTTCCACCTAAGGCTCTGCATGCCCTGGGGTTTGGGATGGAGTATGAGGGTCATCCTGGACCCCACATCCAAAATAACCTGGGGTGTGGGGGTTTCCAGCATTATGTTGAGGGGACCAGGTGACTGAATCTGAGGATACTGTAAGGACTCACAATGAATGTGACTTGTGAGAAATAAAGATTTATTTCAGTATAGAAAATTTGTACGAGACTATAGGTAATAGAAGTAGAGATGGAATACTTGGTAGAAGCATATCACAATAATAGCATATAGTTACAACTGTATGGGTAACTCAACACTTTATAGATATCCAGGGGCTGATATATTATGACATATATATCAGATATAACAATATAAACATCTTTGAAAAAAATAAACACCTCAATGAAATGCAAAATATTAACTTCCATCACTTCAAATCAACAGAACTTCAGAAGGACCCTGAAAGGTCCAAAAGCTCCTTGAAGCCACCTCAATGCAATGATGAAGTGATCAAAGTCATCACTGATGACCACATTGCAACCAATAACCTTCTGGCACATTGTGGTATTCTTAAATTTTGAAAAAAATTGTGTCTTTTGTCCTTTTATTCTTTATTATTTTATTATTTTATTATTTTATTATTTTTTATTTTATTATTTTATTTTATTATTTTATTATTTATTATTTTATTATTTTATTATTTTATTATTTTATTATTTATTATTTTATTATTTTATTATTTTTTTATTTTTATTTTTATTTTATTATTTTATTATTTTCTTTTCTTTGAATATTTTTTGATCTTTTTTTTTTATCATAATTGAGGCCAGATATCAACAAATCTGATGGAAGGAATGGACTCTATGGCTCAATTTAACCCCTGGTCACCTTGGACAGAAACTCTCAAACCCCTTGGACCAGAAGTTACACAACCTCCTTGGCACCATCATATCATATCACCACCAACCTTTCATTTACATATTAAACTCTTTACACAACCCAGTACATACTACATAACCAACAAATAATCACATACAACCAATTACATACAAAACAACAACTCAATACACTCAATCACATGTCATGTACACATGCATGCAGGTTCATGCAGGCTAAATTAGTGGATTTTCCCAGATCTGAGCTAATTTGGTGCATTTGGTCTGAGCCCATGACTCATTCAGGTCTCATGCAGTCTCTTGAAGTGCTACATAAGTTCATACAGACTAAATTAGTGGCTTTCCAAGATCTGATCCATTTAGTGTGTTTGGTCTGAGCACATGAATTATTCAGTATATGTTAGTGGTTTCCCCTATCTTAGTTTGTTTGTGGCTCTGCATCAATCACATGATCCAAGATCTGAGTTATTTTAGTGTATTTTCCTCATCTGACACCACTTTTGACAGGCTGTGCACCTTAGTTCATTTTGTTTGCACTAGTGTGTTCCATGGCTTTTCCAGGCCAACAAAATCCTCAATCTGGCTAAAATCCTTCAATGATGGGCATCTAGGACAGCCAAAATCTCTCATTATTGTCTATAAAGAACTTTCTTTCATCTCCTCCTTCCTGACCATATTTTGGTATCAGATTATTACAATACCCTTATTAGTTTTTATTCCCTATAAACTCTATCTTTTCTGGTCACTCTATATATTGTTACCCATCACAATGTTATATTTTATAATCATTGTTACATATCTTGAGTTTTGGAACTCTAAAGCTTTGGCTTTTAACGGATGATAAATTGTCATTTATCATTTGGTTTATAACCAAAAAAGGGAGGAGCTGGCTGGGCCGTCTCTGCCAGCTCCAGTGGGGAGTGAGCTGAGTGAGCTGAGAAAAAAAAAGGGAGAGCTGAGTGAGCTGAAAAAACCAGTGCGTGAGCTGGGTGAGCTGGGTGTGAGCTGAGTGAGCTGGATTTTTTTTTTTTGGTAAAAACCAGCGTGAGCTGGGTGCGTGAGCTGAGTGAGCTGGATTATATATATATATATATGGGATTTTGTCAAAAATGGCAAAATCTGGGCAGAAAGGGTTTTTACCATTTTTCATATATATATATATATATATATTATATATATGTAACACAGGTTTTTTCTCATTCCACGGTGGTTTCAAAAAACACTCCTAGCCCTAAATCCTAACCCTAAACCCTAATTCCTAACCCCCTAACCCGTAATTTTTAATTCCAGCTCACTCAGCTCACTCCCCACTGGGAGCTGGCGGAGCGGCCTGGCCAGCTCCGCTCTTTTTTGGTTATAAACAAGGATAAATGTAAATTTATCATCCGTTATAGCGGAAGAAATTGAAGTGCCACAGGTGCATATCTTATTACAACCCTTATCTTCAATAACCACCCTCATAACCCTTTCATCAGGCCCTTGGTTCAAGACCTAGGTCTAAAAGGTTCTTTACCACTAGGCTATTTTCCCTTTCAAACTCAACCCCTTCTCAATCTATAAAAACTCATCACTTGACCTGTGTTCAATCCCTGGTTGAAGCACTTTCTCCCACACCTCACATCTCATTCCTCATCACTCACA